>JXCR01145728.1:26074-48921 GCA_002079205.1 Phalaenopsis hybrid cultivar
TAATTAAAGAGCAGCTCGTGGCTCCTTACGCGTTAATTAAATAGAAATTACATAGTTAATGAGGGAAAGTGGATCCCCATCTAAAAACAAACCCCTAGGGGTTCCACTCTCCGCAGTACAACGCAACGCAAAGAAACAAACCAAAGTTACATGTAATCATCCAAAATGTATACCAAAAGAAAAAGTATACCCAAAAAATTACACGCATAAAGTCCCAAAATAACAGCGTACATAAAATCCCATAATAGCAGTGGTGTCGAAGAGCAGGGTCAAACTGACGGCTTGTAGATCCAGTGAAGACCGCAATGATAAAAGCCAAAACCTGCAAGTAGTGAGGAAATCCACAAGCTTCTGCATAAACCATCCCTGCCGCTCCAAGCAGTTCCCAGATGTCCGAAATTGAAAGGCAGCAGCTCCATACATCTCATGGTAAATTTACCAACTCCAATACACATAAATGAGATCCCAGGCATCCAAAAAGAGCAGGCCAAGCAAGATAAAACATGAAAACCAGCCTCACAGTCCAAATTCGAAAACAAAACAGGGTGAAAAAGGCTACCAAAATGCAACTCAGAATAAATCTTGAATGATCGAACAGTTAAATAGTAAAAGGAACTAATAAAAAAACGAAGCAGAAATTAACAAAGAGAAATATAAAATCCCTCTATCTTCTTATATAAGGCACAGTAAGTAAATCCTCATTTAAAAGATTTTGAAGTTGAGAAGGGGGCACCACACCCACAATTATTCGTTGGAAACCTTGTTTGGCCAACCAATCAACAGCAGTGTTACATTCCTTATAGATGAAATTAAATTGCAAAACCAAATTATGTCCCCTGAATCATGTTAAACAGACAAATGACATTTCAGGTAAGGAATGTGCTCTTATTTAGAATCTTAAACATGGTCATAGAATCAATCTCGATAATTAAAGCATGGCGATGTAAGGTCACAACAATGTGTAAATCATTCCATAAAGAATAAAACTAAGCCTCTAAAGGTGTCGAGGCACAAACCGGTGAGGCAAAGTAACAAAGGCATCTCCCCGAAGAATTACGAAAATTCCACCAGTCCCAGCAGCAAATAAAGTCCAGCTCCCATCCGCATTAAGTTAAATCCAACCAACTGAGGGGGGTTGCCACCGTATCAGAAAGGCCTTCCTACCCCTCTGAGGCGAATTAGAACTTAATGCAATGAGGCGAGAAGCTTTAAGAAAATAAGCAATTATAGATGAAGTGGTAAGAGCAGCTGTAGGAGGGAGAGCCTCGTACTTATGAGCATTCCTAGCAGACCAAAGGAACCAAAGAATAGCAAAAGGAAAAGGTTCCAAAGTTTCTTTAAAAAAAGGTGCAGCCTTCCAAACTTTGATATAATTCCTCCATTCACGATGATCAAAAGAAAATAGAGTCCAATTGATACCAAAATACAACCCAACCGAGCACCAAACTTCCCAAGCAAATTGGCAATCATAGAAAAGATGAGCGGCAGTCTCCTCATCGCATTTACAAAGATAGCATCTCGAAGGCATACACTTAACTTAAGTATATCATCAAAAGGCAAGACAATGAGTAATATCTCAAGACAAAGAACGATGTAGATAGAGATAAGAAAGCATTCCAAAGATTAAAAGTCCACCATTGAGGAGTAAAAGTATGAAGCTTTTGATATAAGAATTTAGTGACGGACACATTTGAAGTAAATTTCCATAAAGATTTATCCAATTTAGTATATATATATATACATATATATCTATACATATATATGTATATCTATACATATATATACATATATATACATATAGATACATATATATGTATACATATAGATGTATATCTATACATATATATACATATATATACATATAGATACATATATATGTATACATATAGATGTATATCTATACATATATATACATATATATACATATAGATACATATATATGTATACATATAGATGTATATCTATACATATATATACATATATATACATATAGATACATATATATGTATACATATAGATGTATATCTATACATATATATACATATATATACATATAGATACATATATATGTATACATATAGATGTATATCTATACATATATATACATATATATACATATAGATACATATATATGTATACATATAGATGTATATCTATACATATATATACATATATATANAAAGAATTCAGAGTCCAATTGATACCAAAATACAACCCAACCAAGCACCAAACTACCCAAGCAAATTGGCAATCATAGAAAAGATGAGCGGCAGTCTTCTCATCGCATTTACAAAGATAGCATCTCGAAGGCATACACAAACCTTTTAACTTAAGTATATCATCAAAAGGCAAGAACAATAAGTAATATCTCCAAACAAAGAACGATATAGACGGAGATAAAAAAGCATTCCAAAGATTAAAAGTCCACCATTGAGGAGTAAAAGTATGAAGCTTTTGATATAAGAATTTAGTGATGGACACATTTGAAGTAAATTTCCATAAAAATCAAATAAGTATGTATACAAAAATATATATAATATAAATATGAAAATAATTTTTACATGCATGCATATTATATGTATGTTTAACATATAATTAGCATATTCCTTTATAAATTCAAATTCTGTTAGTTATATTTTAATTAATTGATTAAACTTAAAAAGATTAATTAAGATTTTAACTGGTTAGCTAACTTAGTTATTATTTAATTAATTAATATTTTAATTAATAAATGAAGTCATTAATTAGTTAATTATTTAATTGAAGTTATTATTAGTTAACATAAGTTATTAATTAACTAAATAAATTTATTTATTTATTATTTAGATTATTAATTGATTAATTGAACAATTAATTAGTTAATTAAGTTATTGATTGTTAAATTAGTGTATTTGTTTATTAATCAACGTTATTAATTGGAAAATTAAGGTTTTAACTATTCAATTATATTTCAATTAAGTTAATTAAGGTATTAATTAATTATTTAAGCTATTCATTAATTAATTAAAGTATTAATTAGATAACTAAAGTTATTATTTATTTGATAAAAGTATTAATTAATCAATTATATGGTTTATAGCTAAATTAAATTATTAAATCATTCTTTAATATTCTAGCCAGGTTTAATTTATTTATTAATTAGTTACTTAAGTTAATTAAATAATTATTAAGGGATTAAAAAGAGTTAGATGGGATAAGAAATGTAATTATTTTTAGTTTTATTTAAATTTAAGA
Source organism: Phalaenopsis hybrid cultivar (assembly GCA_002079205.1). Lineage (NCBI taxonomy): Eukaryota > Viridiplantae > Streptophyta > Magnoliopsida > Asparagales > Orchidaceae > Phalaenopsis > Phalaenopsis hybrid cultivar. The sequence goes on from JXCR01145728.1 coordinate 29,309, forward strand.
AAAGGAATTTTATACTAATCATATACAATATATATATCACAAATATTATTACGCATTGAATACATGACAAATAAAATATTTATGAATTAATTCATGTCATATAAAATACTTAGCATGGAATATACAAAAATAAAACAAACTAAAAATAATTTAACCTGCAAACATGGGTATTTATTTTTAGTTTTGGCAATTTCCATAAGTAAACATGCTAGTTAGTTGATACAATATTCAATTAATACATCTAAAATTGAAGCCCTATGGTTACATGCAATAAAGATCTCGGTTTAGGGTTATTAAGCTGGGAACATTTTGAGTTTGCATGACAACAACAATTAAAGAAATAGTAATGTGATTAGAATATAATTAAAGCCCTATGTTTTCATGTGTTTAATTCCAGTTATAATTAAAACATAATGAAAATTTCGATAATTTCATATGAAAACAATAATTACATGAAATAGAACATGTTGGTGTTAAAAAACATTTGAAATCACTTCAACTTCATTAATAAAATGATGAACAACAGATAAATTTAGGTAAAAACATGAGTTGAAGGTATCAAAATAAAACTATATGAATTTTTTGGAATATTAATAATTTTGCATTAAGACACTTAATAAGTTATTGCGCACATGTACTAAAACTCCCATGAAATTTGCATGAAACATGGATAATTGCGTGAATTTATATCATAATAACATGATGGGAACCAAATAAATAAAATTCCTATAATTATATGCATGTAATTTTCGATTTTGACATGTACAAGGTGAAGACATGATGAATTTCCAATAAAAATACATGAAGCATGTAATAGAACATGGGGAGAATAAAAGCCCTATAAATTTATACCTTAGCATCAGATTTGAATGAGATGAGGCATAACTTATAGTATAGAAAGCCTAAAAAGAATATTTTATATGAATTGACGTTAGCCACGCATAAAATACAACACGATATTGACATCTCATTGAATTTCAAGCAACCACGTGCTGACAAAGCCAACTTGAAAGACTACAATTCTGGAATGGAGACTGATTAGTGAAGCAAGCTTCCATGCGAAATAAATTAAATGGATATTATCGTGGAGTAAGGAAGGTTTACCTTTTGGAGAAGAACACTAGCACGGTTATCTAAGTTCGGAGCACGAGGCAAGAATGTCTCCCTTTCCCCAAGGTTTGCAGGAGCAATTTTCCTCGCCAGACCAAGCTTAAGATCTAATCTAATCTTTTCCCAGTTTCCAAATCCATGACAGTGCACCCCAAGAAGTAATCGTGCATCATCAACTAATGTTGAAACCAGAATTATACTTACAAAAGATATCACGATGCCAAAGAAGAAAATAAACAATAATAGACAACTACCTGAATTCCATCCACAGCTTTTGGACCACTGTGGGCTTTTATGTTGTGTAATCAGACGAAATTGAGCAACTGGATCTTTGTATTGTTTTATGCGTTTTGCTAAAAAGCTGAAGCTCTTCCACACGATTTAGTTCTTCATATGCGTTTCTTTATCACTAAATATTTGGAGAACTTACTTGGAGTTCTTGATTTTTAATGGGAGAAGAAAAATTCCACCCTTGCTGTTTGGAGGCGTTATTCCTTCTGTTAACGGGGTTACGGCTACTTAATGTGGATTAGTGGGGGCAGTTTTCAAGGTAATGGAGCAAAATGTACGGAGAGGATTAAAAGAGTAGTTATTTATTTGAAATTAATGGCATTGATTTAACCCACTTGCATGGATCCACGAATTTGACCAGCAGAACCAATAAAACTGAAGTATAATGATTAATTAGGTGTCAATTAGAGATAAAATAAATAATTAATTAATTAGGTCAAGTGTATTTTTATAAATAAGAGCAAAGTTGGACCATTGGTGCCCGGCAAAGAAAAAAAATAAAATTATAAATAATGAAATTGAAGAGGACAAAACTAGGATTTTAACGCTCTAAATGATTTCAAAATTAGAGTTTTATAGCCAAAGTTATGACTATTTGAAGTTTGAGATTGGTTGACAAGCTGGTTAATGTGGTTGGGAAGTTGGCATTGAAAAAAACATAAACTTCGATCAAAATGATGGAGAAAAATGCAGTAAGATTCATGGTCCAAATTATTTTGATTAATTCAAGCTCTATAAATGATATGACTTGTTTTCTCACCTAATTATTGTTTGCTTAAAATATTTAGGAGAGACAAATGATCAATTTTGACCAAAAATTTTATTGTTTTTCTCACCTAATTACTGTTTGCTCAAAAGATTCCAAATGTGATCAAAGTTGAGCACCAAAGGAATCATTTAAAAAAATTTGATGATTTGGACACAATGGTGAAGTCTAATTTCAAAAATAAAGACTCATTAAATAGTCTTTATGTAAGATCATTTTCTTGTTTGAAAATTTTAAGTGCACAGATTTATGTGAAAATTGCTTTATTTAATCATCAAATTAATTTGCATAGTCTTTATTAGTGATAAAAAACCTCATCAAACTCTTAAAATGAGCTTTATGGCTTTACAATATCTCGAGAGAAAAAAATAATAATTTCAAGGCTTAATCAAGATTTATCTCAAGTGATGTCTTACCAGGCTTTAGTCAAGGGAAAAAGGATTGACCAAAAATGAGTCAACATAGCATTTTTGTAATTTTACATTTTATACTCGTATCATCTATAAATAGGAGGGCCCCTTTTATATTTTGACAAGTTTCCCTTTTTGAATTCCTCCTTATGTAAGTCTCTCATACGATGAAATAAAAGGGTCCAAAGAGTCCGGGAATACCCCATTTTGGCNAAAATTCCGCCCTTGCTGTTTGGAGGCGTTATTCCTTCTGTTAACGGGGTTACGGCTACTTAATGTGGATTAGTGGGGGCAGTTTTCAAGGTAGTGGAGCAAAATGTACGGAGAGGATTAAAAGAGTAGTTATTTATTTGAAATTAATGGCATTGATTTAACCCAATTGCATGGATCCACGAATTTGACCAGCTGAACCAATAAAACTGAAGTATAAGGATTGCTGAGGTGTCAATTAGAGATAAAATAAATAATTAATTAATTAGGTCAAGGGTATTTTTATAAATAAGAGCAAAGTTGGACCATTGGTGCCGGCAAAGAAAAATAATAAAATTATAAATAATGAAATTGAAGAGGACAAAACTAGGATTTTAACGCTCTAAATGATTTCAAAATCAGAGTTTTACAGCCAAAGTTATGACTATTTGAAGTTTGAGATTGGTTGACAAGCTGGTTAATGTGGTTGGGAAGTTGGCAATTAAAAAAACATTAACTTCGATCAAAATGATGGAGAAAAATGCGGAAAGATTCATGGTCCAAATTATTTTGATTAATGCAAGCTCTATAAATGATATGACTTGTTTTCTCACCTAATTATTGTTTGCTTAAAATATTTAGGAGAGACAAATGATCAATTTTGACCAAAAATTTTATTGTTTTTCTCACCTAATTATTGTTTGCTCAAAAGATTCGAAATGTGGTCAAAGTTGAGCACCAAAGGAATCATTTAAAAAGTTACGATGATTTGGACACAATAGTGAAGTCTAATTTCAAAAATAAAGACTCATTAAATAGTCTTTATGTAAGATCATTTTCTTGTCTGAAAATTTTAAGTGCACAGATTTACGTGAAAATTGCTTTATTTAATCATCAGATTAGTTTGTATAGTCTTTATTAGTGATAAAAAACCTCATCGAACTCTTAAAATGAGCTTTATAGCTTTACAATATCTCGAGAGAAAAAAATAATAATTTCAAGGCTTAATCAAGATTTATCTCAAGTGATGTCGAACCAGGCTTTAGTCAAGGGAAAAAGGTTTGACCAAAAATGAGTCAACATAGCATTTTTGTAATTTTACATTTTATACTCATATCATCTATAAATAGGAAGGCCCCTTTTATATTTTGACAAGTTTCCCTTTTTGAATTCCTCTCTATGTAAGTCTCTCATACGATGAAATAAAAGGGTCCAAAGAGTCCGGGAATACCCCATTTTGGCACTTTGGGCCAAGTCCCTGTGCTCTCTCTCTCCTCCCCCCTCTTTCTTCCCTCTCTCATTGTTTCTCCCTTTAAGGTCCCAATGTTTTATCCCTTGGGTATGATTCACAAAACAAATCCAGATTCAACACTCTCAAAACCTAACAGGATAGCCAAACCAAAAACAGAGCACAACAAACAAACATCAAAATAAAAACAAGATCACCACAAAAAATAAGGCAGTAACAAAAAAGTGCAAGAGGANCCAAAAACATACCCGAACAAACAAACATCAAAATAAAAACAAGATCACCACAAAAAATAAGGCAATAACAAAAAAGTGCAAAAGGAAAAAACATAATGAATAATCATATGAGCTACGATAAACTTACTTGGCAAAAAGAAAAATATTAAAATACTTTTCAAATACTGTAAATATTTTTGCATAAAAAATATTAACAAGTATAGTTGTATTTTAATGCAAAGACTTGAAAGAATCATTGATGAGACTAGAAGATGGAACCTACGATTCCAATAACATAAAAAGTAACATCTCAAATTCAAGCATCACAAAAATCCACACCACAAAGCATTTCTAAAAGATCTCCTCAACAAATGAAGATGAGTCAGCTAATTTGTTAAAAATATCCAAAAACTTATCCTCAGTAAAAGCAAACTAGATCAGCTAAACTAATAATATTAAACTGACCTATATAAGATAAAATCAAAGAACAACAAGAGAAAATACAAAACCACTACTAAAATCCTAAACCATAACCAAACCAAAAATAAAACCAAATAGATAAATCCCCAAACAGAGTCATGTGCGCCACAAAAAATAAGGTACCAACTAAAGAAGCAAAAGAGGAAAAACATAACAAATAAGAAAATGTGCTCAAATAAACTTATCAACGAAGTGAAAAATATTAAAATACCTTTTAAACACTATAAATATTTTTGCATAAAAAATATTTAATAATATGATTGAATTTTAATGCAAATGCAGGAAAACATCATAGCTCGACCCAAATCTCTATCAAAAAGGGAAAGATCAATAAAAAACTGACCTCATCAGAAAAATTGAAAAAATAAGAGTGTCTGAAATATCAATTCAGTAAGGCTGAAAAAATAAGATAATTCATATAAAAATAATTTAAAAGGGAAAAACAAAAAGGAAACGCTAATAAAAGTCAAGAAAATTCATCCAAAAAAGGACCTAGAGCAGCTAATCCAAAAAACAAAGAACAATTCCAAACAATTTTTGGATAACAAACTAAAAACAACTCAAAGGGAAGATATAATGAAGAAAAGAAAAATAGACNCCAAATACTGTAAATATTTTTGCATAAAAAATATTAACAAATATAGTTGTATTTTAATGCAAAGACTGTAAAGAATCATTGATGAGACTAGAAGATGGAACCAACAATTCCAATAACATAAAAGTAACATCTCAAATCCAAGCATCACAAAAATCCACACCATAAAGCATTTCTAAAAGATCTCCTCAACAAATGAAGATGAGTCAACTAATTTGTTAAAAAAATCCAAAACCTTATCCTCAGTAAAAGCAAACTGGATCAATATTAAACTGACCTCTATAAGATAAAAGCAAAGAACAACAAGAGAAAATACAAAACCACTACTAAAATCCGAAATCATAACCAAACCAAAAATAAAACCAAATAGATAAATCCCAAAACAGAATCATGTGCACCACAAAAAATAAGGTACCAACTAAAGAAGCAAAAGAGGAAAAACATAACAAATAAGAAAATGTACTCAAATAAACTTATTGACGAAGTGAAAAATATTAAAATACCTTCTAAATACTATAAATATTTTTGTATAAAAAATATTTAATCATATGATTGAATTTTAATGCAAATGCTGGAGAACATTATAGCTCGACCCAAATCTCTATCAAAAAGGGAAATATCAATAAAAAACTGACCTAATCAGAAAAATTGAAAAAATAAGAGTGTTTGAAATATCAATTCAGTAAGGCTAAAAAAATAAGATAATTCATATAAAAATAATTTTAAAGGGGAAAACAAAAAGGAAACGCTAATAAAAGGTCAAGAAAATTCATCCAAAAAAGAACCTGGAGCAGCTAATCCAAAAACAAAGAACAAGTCCAAACAATTTTTGGATAACAAACTAAAAACAACTCAAAGGGAAGATATAATGAAGAAAAGAAAAATAGACCACTTCAAAGAAAAACTTGACAAAAAAAACATTATAATATCTTCTGCATACTAAAAATATTTAGCATTGAATATTTACAAATTTGCTTAAGTTTAAATGAAAAAAAAAAACTTAAAAACAATATCGCTCAACCAAAAATCATAGCCTAAATAGACAAAAAAAATTATAAAAATTCTATAAATTCGAAGTTATCTTCTACTTAAATTTCAGTTACATACTCATTTTTTTAATCAATCAATGAATTCTTTGAACAAGGNACAAAAAAAACCTAAAAAAAAACATTATAATCTCTTCTGCATACTAAAAATATTTAGCATTGAACATTTACAAATTTGGTTAAGTTTAAATAAAAAAAAAACTTAAAAATAATATCGCTCAACCAAAAATCATATCCTAAATAGACAAAAAAATTATAAAAATTCTATAAATTAGAAGTTATCTTCTACTTAAATTTCAGTTACATACTCATTTTTTTAATCAATCAATGAATTCTTTGAACAAGGATGTTGATAGGAATAGAATTTTTATTAAAAATATAATCATTTGTCGGAAACCATATAAAATATGTAGAGACTTTAATAGCAAAAAAATAAACTTTTATATGAATTTTCTAAGTAATACTTTTAGAATGATAAAACACTTCAAAATAATTACTTGAAAAAAAAAAATCACACTAAGAATATAATTTGTTAGAAGACTGAAAAAAATGACATTGAAAAAATAAAAGTTTATGAGATTCAACATCATTGAACATAAAATATAAATAGAAATAACNGATAGCCAAAAGATAAACTTTTATATGAATTTTATAAGTAATACTTTTAGAATGATAAAACACTTCAAAATAATTACTTGAAAAAAAAAATCACACTAAGAATATAATTTGTTAGAAGACTGAGAAAAATGACATTAAAAAAATAAAAGTTTATGAGATTCAACATCATTGAACATAAAATATAAATAGAAATAACAGTGATGTTTCTAGAAATAAGAATATTACAGATTTTAAGGCTATTTAAAGCAATTTTCAAACTATGAATATCAAATTTAATAGAAAACCCTTTGAACCAAATAAATTTATAATTGAACACCAAGAAAGTTCTCATTGATAAAGTGATAAACAAATTTATGATATTATTTTATTAGGTTTGAATACATAATTTTTGTTTTATCAATAAAAAATGGTAGAAAACCTTTTTACAAAGTCATTTTCATGCATATCTTATAATTATATATTTGATATTTAAATTTAAATTTAATATTTTATATTTATGACATTCAAATTTTATATTACTTCAAAATTATTTTTTCAAAATTAACTACATAATTTAATGCATAGATAAAATATTATAAATACAAAAATCAAAGTTTAGGTTCTAATATATAAATACATTAAAATTGTATCATAATTACGTAAATCTTACTTATATTTACATAGCACCACAATTAAACAACAAATGTGCTAAAAATTTTGTGAAAAACTTTATTTTATAAAACTCAAAATTATCTTATTAAAAAATTTCCCTGTTAAAATATATATGAAAAGTTCTTTCAAATTAAAGTAAAGGAATTGTGATGAAAGAAATTTTTTTTATATTAGTGGATTTATTATTGAAACTGAAGCATTTAAAATTGGTTTTGAATTTAAAATTAATTTGAAATATTATTTAAATGTGAGTTCATACTAGGAATCTAACTGAAGTGTTCAAATATTTTGCATCTTTAGTTCACTTTCACTAATGTCCTCCCCTAAAATTTTTTTATAGTGAAACTCCCTTCTCCTTCATATGTTCTTAATACTATTGATGATTTCCTCCATCAATATCCTATAATGAGTTCTTCTCTCTTCTCTCCCAACATTGATCACTTCTCCCTCACAAGTTGCCAATGTTATTGGCATCTTATACTTCACAAATTTTAAGCTCCTACATCTTCTACCAATAAGTTCTTATTGCAAACCTCTCTTTTGATTCACATGTCATCAATCTCATCAAATCCTTCAACAAATGTCATTCCAAATCCTTTCTTTTTCAATTGTCTTTATTCTCATCAATGAATTCTCTCAACCAGCTCACTATAAAATCATCAATCATTCACACTCTGTCAAACATGAAAATACCCTACCCAACAAACTGCTCGTATGAAGTTGTCTTCTTTTTAGTTCACATTGATGCTTTCTAATAGCGAGCACTCATGCAAACAAGAAGTTATGAATGCATGACATGTGAATAATTAAGCTTGACATCAGGTTCTAACATAAATAAAATATAATTCAAATGTACTAGTGATCCTGTTCATGCATCTCCACAATTACACCTCTGCAAACAAGAAACTTTTCTTGGATACTTTATTTTGATACCATATTCTAAATAACTTTGAACTAAATTCAAGTCACATTCAAATCCAAATATCTCTGGATCAATTTCAATTACGTTGACTTCAGAAATACTCATAAATGCAAGCACATAACCCTCATTAAAATTAATATTGTTTTAAAAAAAATTTAATATAATTATTAAAGAAAAAATAGCATAGATGTTTATCTAATTATGAGCTTTGTGTGTCATTTATTTTCTTAGCCAAAACACAAATTNGAGGTTCTAACATAAATAAAATATAATTCAAATGTACTAGTGATCTTGTTCATGCATCTCCATAATTACACCTCTGCAAACAAGAAACTTTGTTTGGATATTTTATTTTGATACCATATTCTAATTAACTTTGAACTATATTCAAGTCACATTCAAATCCAAATATCTCTGGATCAATTTCAATTACGTTGACTTCAAAAATACTCATAAATGCAAGCACATAACCCTCATTAAAATTAATATTGTTTTAAAAAAAAATTAATATACTTATTAAAGAAAAAAAATAGCATAGATGTTTATCTAATTATGAGCTTTGTGTGTCATTTATTTTCTTAGCCAAAACACAAATTAATTTTTATAACAATAGCTCCATTTTATTTTAATGGATATTTAAAATCCTAAATCCTAAAATTTAAGAGGTGAAAAATTAAATATTTTTGCATTTAGTGGGCACTTGCATCTTAACACCTCTCTTAAACTCGACCTTGTATAATGAAACAATAAAATTGTAATATATATGCTTCATAATATACATATATGAACAGATATTGTCACTTTATTTTTTTTCTAGAGAAATATGCATGTGTGCTCCTTTAAAACCAAATTACACCTAATGGGGTATAATCACATGTATTTACATAGTTAAATTCCTAGAAATTGGTTTAAACATGTTAAAACCATAGATTATAACCAATTCACATGATGTAATATCACGAAAACCACTATCTTCATTGAGGAATATGGAAAACATTTATAAGATCAAATATAGATGGAAAAGTGGATTTATGAACTCATTAGAGGTAAACATTGATGGGGCTAGCATTATATAGGGGGTATTTGTTCATATATGGGGATACTTTTCTAGATCCCTATTTTTATGGAGATATCAAAATTTTTTTAGGGAAAAAAATTTTATGGGGATATTTTTTCATATGCGGGGACATTTCTTCATATATGGGGAAATCTATATTTTTTTTATGAAGCTAACTAGGAGAAGTATTGATACAACATAAAATGTGTGAAGGAGAAGATGGCTTCCCAACAAAAGCTCATTGGGAGAAGACATATATGAGACTGGTGACATAAGAATGAGAAGAGGGGTTTGCAATGAGCTCTCGTTGGAAAAGGCATTTGTCGGATTGGCAATGTGTGAAGGAAGAGGATAGTTGATAGGAGATTGCAATGGGAAGGCATCTAAGATATCGAAACCATCTAAATGAGAAGAGGAGTTGCCTATGGGAGATTGCAAGGGAAAGGCATATAGGGGATATACACCAAGTGAATGAAAAGAGGGGCGCACTATGGATGGTTACTAGAAGAAGGAATCTACAAATTCGATGATACATTAAAAAGAAAATGGTTCATGCAAGAAGAAGGTTATGTTGAAACTCAATTCAAATAAAGAGGGCTCAAACAAAATGGGAGTCGGAACTATGGGTGAGCATTCCATTGATTTGGATGGAATGGGTTCTAAATAGGTCAAATTGATTTTAATCGAAATCCAATTTTTGAAAAGCAAAACCAATCAAATTTTGATAAAATCACATACCAAATTAAATTTTAATTTGTCAGTTATGCACAAATCAAAATTTACACAAAGCAAAATTTAATTATTTGTTGGAGTTTGGTTATGAACAAACATTATGATTTAAGAATTACATCTTACATGTATAATATCAATTTAATTTCATGAATTATTTCACTATTTCAATTAAATTTTGCATATAATAAAAAATTATTATTTTTTTTTCATGTAGTTCAACATGAAATAAAAATATAATGATATTTTTAATTAGTTTTTTTATTTATTTAGTTTGTTCAGTTAAATAAAAAACTAAAATCGAAACAATAACTGAATATTAACGTTTAAAAAATAAAAACTAAAAATGCAATTTTGAAACCAGACCGAATCAACCAAACTTGTTAGGTTTGGTTCGATTATTCAGTTTTGACAAAATAATGCACAACTCTACTTACAACAATGAACCACAAGTTCATATATGAATTTGAATAGATGTTTGAACTAAGTTAGAGCTTTAATTTGAACTCATTTGTATTCAATCTAGTTAAAACCAATTGGGAGTGCTTTGACTTTAAAAAGTAATCGTCGAATAAAAAGCATCATCTCTTGTTGGGAGAGTTTTCACCCAAAAAATTGTATTAAAATATTTTTGTCAAAAAATATTCGAAGCAGATGTGTTCATCATTTTACATGTTTTATGAGGAATATTTAGGCCTCTTTGGTTCCCCACATCAATGATAAAAAGTAAACCAAATACTAAGGTTTTCAAAATTCTGGCTTTTAGTTGGAAGAAAATGAATGTATGTAAAATTTTGATAAATTTGTAATTCACCATAAAATTTAAAATTGGTGTAATTTGAACTCATTAGATATGGACAATTTTTAAATAGACTGCAAACTACAAACTATATATTTTCCCGGCCACCATTGTCAGTCAAGTCAGCTGTCTGCTATCATACCCAAGAGACTCGTTGCCACAGTCATCAGTTGTAGTTGTAGCCCACCACCCGCCACCCCCTGCCCATAGACCGTCACAACCAACTACTAGCCACCAACCATCACCGCCTCCACTATTGCCCGTCAACCATCACTACCACCCATAGCCCATTGTAGCATCACAAAATATTGGTCGCCATTGCAGCTATCCTCCAATAAGTTTTATATTTATTTCATTTTTCTTAAAATAAAGAATAAATATATAAATTCTTGCATTTACTTTTACACCAAACCAGATAAAAGTATTTTAAATACAGTACATTTCAATTACACTATAATCTTATTGCACATTTTTTTTCAACAAACAAAATTGCTACATTTCAATTACACTTAAATCATTATATTCAATTTCAAAGCATTTTATACCCAAATCATATCAAAACATATGTAAGAAAAAACATTATCAATTTAGAAATATAATCTAAGTGATATTTTAATGCGATTTAAAGTTTAAAAAAAAATTTGATAAAAGAAAATTAAATATCTAAAAATTCAATGGCAAATTATATATATATATATATATATATCTCCAAGCACATTGTCCTCAAATGCANTTGCCTTTATTTTTACACCAAACCAGATAAAAGTATTTTAAATACACTACATTTTAATTACACTATAATCTTAATGCACATTTTTTTTTTCAACAAACAAAACTGCTCCATAGTCAAATTTTTCCTTCTCGGTCCCACACATAAATCTTTATATTCAATTTCAGAGCGTTTTATACCCACAAATCATATCAAAATATATGTAAGAAAAGACATTATCAATTTAGAAATATAATCTAAGTGATATTTTAATGCGATTTAAAGTTTCAAAAAAAATTGATATAAGAAAATTAAATATCTAAAAATTCAATGGTACACACGTAAATCCAACATTTTTATTTCAAACAAATTCAATGGAAAATTATATATATATATATATATCCAAGCACATTGTCATCAAATGCATAACTGAGGCATTAGCACTCAACTTTTTGGCAATCATCACCGAAATTTTATGAAATTAAAATTTATAAATTTTAAAACAAATTTGGCTAAAAATCATTATAATATTTCATAAAAAACTTCTCCATCTTAAAGTTGAATTAACATACATTAGCATCGGCTTTTGAAGTTAACTTGGCGTTAGGAAACATGACCATACTATCCAATATAAAATAGCGCCACATCTGTTGATTTTTGCTTTTGTCGAATTAAAACAAATTGCATTTCCTTTCCGCTCGTCGCATTCGCTTTTTATTGCGTTGGTTCGCATTTAGCAACATTAATACCATTCCCAGCTATCAGCGCGCATTTGGCCCATCAAATTTGACTGCAGATGTTTTATTTATATTAACTTGTCTATAGATATTCGGCAGCTAGGAAAAAAATATTGCATACCGATATATGTTGTGTCTGATCTACACCGTAGATCACGGTAATCTACGGTGATGATGCAATCAAATTTTTTTAAAAAATAAAAAATAAAAAAAATTTAGTAGAACCCACCAAAATACATCCTCACTGTAGATCACCGTGATCAACAGTGTAGATCGGACACCGCATGCATCTCTGCATGCGATGTCAGTATGCAATAATTTTTCGAATAAATTTATATTTATTAAACTTAAATTAAAATAAATAGATAAATACATACCAGTTCATTCTCAGCCATTTATACATCTAACACTGAACTCGAATTTTTATATAAATAATACTTGATATACGAATAACAAAATTTTCGCTTAAAAATACGAAATCATTTGTGATATGATAGATTTACATGGCATAAATAAAAAAAAGAGCAAATTTTAGGTGATAAATATGTAAATACATGAGACTTGAATGATATTTATACAGAAGCCACAAATAAAATTGATTTTATTTTAAAATACTTAAAATATCTAAAATTATTTTAAGTATTGTTTTGTAAAACGAGTTAATTTACTTTTGAAAACAACAAATAAAAATATGTAAAAATTATATTAAATAAATATAATTTAAAATTGGCAAAAAAACAAAATTATTTTCAAACAAACCCCTAGTAAATATGTTAAATATCTTAAAAATTACTGCCAAAAAAATACTGTAACAAAAAAAAAAACTTCTAAAATCAAAAGGAAGACTAATCAATGTCTAAACAAATAATATATATTTGAATGGCATCAATTATAAAACATATAACACTACACATTACAAATAAATGATCATTATTATGAAATTAAGTTATTCTATTCCATCTCATATAAAGAAAATAATTTAAAAATAATAAAAAAACACTCAACATTCTTAAAAGGGGGCATTTACAAACATTCCAACCAATTCCTCTGTATCAACATATCTAACTTTTAAACTTAACTTTTTACATTAATATCGCCAAGTCTTTCACATCATATCAAAAATACTATCATTTTAACTTTAGGAAAGTGAAAGTCATCTTTTCATGCATAGATAGCATGGCAGCTACCAATCAAGTCAATTAAATGAAATGAAATTGATCGGATATATGCATTTATAGCTAATTTAATATCTGGTAAAAATAACAATACTACAACATATGGTGTTAAAATAGCATAAGAGAACATTCAAAAAATGATAAAGACGAAGTCTGGTATTTACAGAAATTTAAAATATTGCTTTGCAGAACTGTAACAGCTTGCCATTCTTCTTGCTCGATTTCTTATAATCAGAGAGAGCAGCTCCAGAATTTCCTGTGCGGTAAGGCTCAAATGTTCTCTATTTGAAGCTGCCTGAGAGAAACTGGACCAACAAGAAATACGCGCCTTGAAGTTTTATACCTAAAGACGACAACACCTTTATATGCTGTCCTTGGGATGCCATCCTGGAAAAGAAACGAAAATTTTTCTTAAGATATCAGTAATAAAAAACTAGAAGATGATAGCTTCCAGAGGTAAAAGATGCTCAGGATTAATAAAAAGAGCAGTGAAGCACAATCAATATTTCAGTTCGATTTTATTTAAATTTATTTAAAATTAGAGGTTAAATAAATCAGTGTTAATTCAGCTTTAACTTCAGTGTTTGGTGAAATGACCCCCAAGTGTTTTGGATATTCAATAATGCAAAGGGTTAGTAGGTCAGCGAGGCAAAAATTGGGAAATAATTTCCAGCCTTCCTATCATTGTAAATTTAGGAAAAATTACATAAATACCACTCAATTCTTATGAATTNCAAAATACTTAAAATATCTAAAATTATTTTAGGTATTTTTTTGTAAAACGAGTTAATTTACTTTTGAAAACAAATAAAAATATGTAAAAATTATATTAAATAAATATAATTTAAAATTGGCAAAAAAAACAAAATTATTTTCAACAAACCCCTAGTAAATATGTTAAATATCTTAAAAATTACTGCCAACAAAATACTGGAATAAAAAAAACTTCTAAAATCAAAAGGAAGACTAATCAATATCTAAACAAATAATATATATTTGAATGGCATCAATTATAAAACATATAACACAACACATTACAAATAAATGATCATTATTGTGAAATCAAGTTATTCTATTCCATCTCATATAAAGAAAATAATTTTTAAAAAAAAAAAAAACACTCAATTACAAACATTCCAGCCAATTCCTCTGTGTATCAACATATCTAACTTTTAAACTTACTTTTTACATTAATATCGCCAAGTCTTTCACATCATATCAAAAATACTATTATTTTAACTTTAGGAAAGTGAAAGTCATCTTTTCATGCATAGATAGCATGGCAGCTACCAATCAAGTCAATTAAATTAAATGAAAGTGATCGGATATATGCATTTATAGCTAATTTAATATCTGGTAAAAATAACAATACTAAAACATATGGTGTTAAAATAGCATAAGAGAACATTCAAAAACTGATAAAGACGAAGTCTGGTATTTACAGAAACTTAAAATATTGCTTTGCAGAACTGTAACAGCTTGCCATTCTTCTTGCTCGATTTCTCATAATCAGAGAGAGAATGTCCAGAATTTCCTGTGCGGTAAGGCTCAAATGTTCTCTATTTGAAGCTGCCTGACAGAAACTGGACCAACAAGAAATACGCGCCTTGAAGTTTTATACCTAAAGACGACAACACCTTTATATGCTGTCCTTGGGATGCCATCCTGGACAAGAAACGAAAATTTTTCTTAAGATATCAGTAATAAAGAAACTAGAGGATGATAGCTTCCAGAGGTAAAAGATGCTCAGGATTAATAAAAAGAGCAGTGAAGCACAATCAATATTTCAGTTCGATTTTATTTAAATTTATTTAAAATTAGAGGTTAAAAAAATCAGTGTTAATTCAACTTTAACTTCAGTGTTTGATGAAATGAAAATTTTTTCCCCAAGTGTTTTGGATATTCATTAATGCAGAGGGTTAGTAGGTCAGCGCGGCAAAAATTGGGCAATAATTTCCAGCCTTCCTATCAATGTAAATTTAGGAAAAAATTACATAAATACCACTCAATTCTTATGAATTTACATACCTAACACGTGCACTTTAATTTTTAGATATTTGACACCCAACCTAGCCTGAAAACATGTTCTTCACATCATAAGTCAAAATAGTATTACTTTTGATGTGATATAACAGATTTGGGTGGTCTAAATGTAGAAAGTACTGTTTAGATGTTAAAAATGTTAAATACATATAGATGATGTCANTTCATAAGTCAAAATAGTATTACTTTTGATGTGATATAAAAGATTTGGGTGGTCTAAATGTAGAAAGTACTCTTTAGAAGTTAAAAATGTTAAATACATATAGATGATGTCAAAACCTGGCCCGGGGGTTTCAAATTTTAAAGTCAGAAACAGACAGTTAGAGATGAAATCTTAACTACAGTTAACTTCTGGAAAAGAAGACATTATGTATGTTTGTTCTTCCTAAGATGTTCTAGAAAATCATAAAATAATCTATATAAAACATACAAAGATATTTTCTCATAAAAAAAATTTAAAATTTCTATTTGCATTAACATTCATTTTTATCTTTTAACGCACTTCTTAAACTTAACTTATATATCTATCTTAGGAGGACCGTTTAAATAAAACCTACTACGCCATTGGTCGATACATATCCGTCGGCACAGCAAAGTGCAGACAAAATCTATTATTTTTTGAGAAGCAAAGGTACCAACCCATCCCTAACCGACATTCTCCGTCGACACAACGGGCGCAAACTAGGCCTACTATTATATGAGGTGGAAATGTACCTACTCACCCCTGATTGATTTCTCTCGTCAGCATAGGTGGAGAAAAACATCTACGTGCACGGATACATCAGCTTCCCCTATAAGTACCATAAGAGAGCAAAGTCTTCTTAGCATGCACATATAATGATTCATATATGCACTACTTTCATGCTTCTTAACATGCATTTATTTCTTATGAAATACTTCATATAAATTTACTATTGAATAAATGCACATCAACTAGAATCTAAATATCATGAAATAATTTAATATCTTCCTAAGAAAACTATTGTGAAATTGTTTGATCAAAAATGTTAGCATTCACATTTTTTGTTTAACAATATGAAGAATAAGTGATAGTCTAAGTCCCAATAGTAAAGAGCATAACTGTGAAAAATTGAAAACAAGAATATATTCAAAAGAACGAAAATTATTATAATGTAGAAACAAAATTACGGAGGAGTTGAGCACAACAATTTGTTAACCAAATTTTTATATTAAAAACTATTGGACATTATCTCCAATAACAAAAAATATTAAACAAGATTATATTCATAAGAACGAAATATTATTATAACATAGAAACAAAATTACGGAGGAGTTGAGCACCACGGTTTGTTAACCAAATTTTTTATATTAAAAACTATTGGACATTATCTCCAATAACAAAAAAATATAGTTTACCATGGCCTCGGTTCTATGCTACAACTAAAAAGATAAAGATCACTGCAGCAACCCAGTTCCAAACTCGACAATGGCTGAAACATAACACCCCTCCACGCAAAATTGCCCAACCGCACTCAACACAGCTCCATCTAAACTTTCTCTATTGGCAAATCGCACGAAGCTACCTTGGGTGACATCATTACATCGAAATATGCCGCCTCAAATTGCCATTAAAGAAGACCAAAAGCTACGGCTTTCCCTATAAATCTGTCGCCCAACTTTTGCTCGGAATCGCAGGAAGTGGCGACAGGACCGCCGAACCAAACGCAGAAGAAAAAAAAAANACGTGAAAAATTAAATATTTTTGCATTTAGTGGACACTTGCATCTTAACACCTCTCTTAAACTCGACCTTGTATAATTAAATAATCAAATTGTAATATATATGCTTCATAATATACATCTATGAACAAATATCGTCACTTTATTTTTT
Source organism: Phalaenopsis hybrid cultivar (assembly GCA_002079205.1). NCBI lineage: Eukaryota > Viridiplantae > Streptophyta > Magnoliopsida > Asparagales > Orchidaceae > Phalaenopsis > Phalaenopsis hybrid cultivar. The sequence goes on from JXCR01145728.1 coordinate 46,951, forward strand.
TTTTCTTGAGAAATATGCATGTGTGCTACTTTAAAACCAAATTACACCTAATGGGGTATAATCACCTGTATTTACATAGTTAAATTCCTAGAAATTGGTTTAAACATGTTAAAACCATAGGTTATAACCAATTCACATGATGTAATATCACGACAACCACTATCTTCATTGAGGAATATGAAAAACATTTATAATATCAAATATAGATGGAAAAGTGGATTTATGAACTCATTAGAGGTAAACACTGATGGGGCTAACATTATATAGGGTGTATTTGTTCATATATGGGGATACTTTTCTAGATCCCTATTTTTATGGAGATATCAAAATTTTTATAGGGATATTTTTTCATATGCGGGGACATTTCTTCATATATGGGGAAATCAATATTTTTATGATGAAGCTAACTAGGAATAGTATTGATACTACATAAAATGTGTGAAGGAGAAGATGGCTTCCCAACAAAAGCTCATTGGGAGAAGACATATATGAGACTGGTGACATAAGAATGAGAAGAGGGGTTTGCAATGAGCTCTCGTTGGAAAAGGCATTTGTCGGATTGGCAATGTGTGAAGGAAGAGGATAGTTGATAGGAGATTGCAGGGGGGAAGGCATCTAAGATATCAAAACCATCGAAATGAGAAGAGGAGTTCCCTATGGGAGATTGCAAGGGAAAGGCATATAGGAGATATACACCAAGTGAATGAAAAGAGGGGCGCACTACGGATGGTTTCTAGAAGAAGGAATCTACAAATTCGATGATACGTTAAAAAGAAAATGGTTCATGCTAGAAGAAGGATATGTTGAAACTCAATTCAAATAAAGGGGGCTCAAACAAAATGGGAGTCGGAACTATGGGTGAGCATTCCATTGATTTGGATGGAATGGGTTTTAAATAGGTCAAATTGATTTTAATCGAAATCCAATTTTTGAAAAGCGAAACCAATGAAATTTTGATAAAATCACATACCAAATTAAATTTTAATTTGTCAGTTATGCACAAATCAAAATTTACACAAAGCAAAATTTAATTGTTTGTTGGAGTTTGGTTATGAACAAACATTATGATTTAAGAATTACATCTTACATGTAAAATATCAATTTAATTTCATGAATTATTTCACTATTTCAATTAAATTTTGCATATAATAAAAAATTAATTTCTTTTTTCATGTTGTTCAACATGAAATAAAAATATAATAATATTTTTAATTAGTTTTTGTTATTTATTTAGTTTTTTCAGTTAAATAAAAAACTAAAACCGAACACAAAACCAAAAATTGAATATTAAGATTTAAAAAATAAAAACTAAAAATGCAATTTTGAAACCAGACTGAATCAACCAAACTTGCTAGGTTTGGTTCGATTATTCAGTTTTGACAAAATAATGCACAACTCTACTTACAACGATGAACCATAAGTTCATATATGAATTTGAATAGATGTTTGAACTAAGTTAGAGCTTTAATTTGAACTCATTTGTATTCAATCTAGTTAAAATCAATTGGGAGTGCTTTGACTTTAAAAAGTAATCGTCGAATAAAAAGCATTATCTCTTGTTGGGAGAGTTTTCACCCAGAAAATTGTATTAAAATATTTTTGTCAAAAAATATTTGAAGCACGTGTGTTCATCATTTTACATGTTTTATGAGGAATATTTAGGTCTCTTTAGTTCCCCACATCAATGATAAAAATTAAACCAAATACTAAGGTTTTCAAAATTCTTTCTTTTAGTTGGAAGAAAATGAATGTAATGTAAAATTTTGATAAATTTGCAATTCACCATATAATTTAAAATTGGTGTCATTTGAATTCATTAGATATGGACAATTTTTAAATAGACGGCAAACTACAAACTATATATTTTCCTGGCCACCATTGCCAGTCAGTTCGGCCGCCTGCTATCATACCCAAGAGACTTGTTGCCACTAGTCATCAGTTGTAGTTGTAGCCCCACCCCCCCCCCCCCCC
>JXCR01145728.1:49426-77656 GCA_002079205.1 Phalaenopsis hybrid cultivar
GCAAAATTGCCCAACCGCACTCAACACAGCTCCATCTGAACTTTCTCTATTGGCAAATCGCACGAAGCTACCTTGGGTGACATCATTACATCGAAATCTGCCGCCCAAATTGCCATTAAAGAAGACTAAAAGCTACGGCTTTCCCTATAAATCTGCCACCTTAAATTTCCTATTCCTTTCTCTAAGGGTTCGTTTGGGCGGGCGGCGGGACTGCGGCGCGGTGCAGCCCCGCAATTTTTTTTTTTGCTTCTGCGTTTGGTTCGGAGGTCCTGCCGCCGCTTCCTGCGGTTCCGAGAAAAAGTTGGGCAACGGGATAATAGGCGCGGCTCAGCTTCGTGGACGCAATTTTTACTCCCTTGCCCCTTTGCCCTATCCTGCGAAAGAGAAGCCGCGAGCTTCTTCCCTTCCCCTCCTCTTCTCCGACCGGTGACAGTTCTTGTTCTCGTGATCTAATGTTTATACTCATGCTAGATTTGGAATTTGGTTTTATCACCCAAGATCTGTTGCTAGGTAAAACGATCTGGATTTTGGAGTGCAATTTGGAGTTATGTTGCCTATTAGATCAGCAAAAATGATCCCCCCGTGGCCCTATTTTAGCATTCTTGTTAGATGTGGTGCTGGGTAAAATGATTTTGGAAGTTGGTTTCTTTAGAAGGGGAGACATCCCTTTATTTTAGGCTTTGTTTTTAAGTTTTGATCGGTATTTAATAATATTATTCAAATTAATTAGTTCATTAAAAATATTTAAAATCCTAAATCGAAAATGTATTTAATATATTCATGCCACCCAATATAAGAGCATTCATCTAACAAGTCATTTATTTTATATATTTACCTATCTAACAACTAAAATTTTAACATAAATTAATCAATCCCATATATAAAAATTTCGAAGACTTAAATTTATTACATAACAATAATTAATTAATTACCTAACAATTACATTTGTTATATATTTGAAATTTTGAAGTTTCAATAATTTATTACATAATAAATTTTCCTTATGGAGTTTCAAAATTTTGACTGTTACAATTTTCTTTTAAACAATTTTACCAAACAAGAGCAGAATGATTATTTTTCCAGAAACAATTGCTCTATAAATGTTTTCACAAAGCTACACCAAATAGACAACCAGTTTTCCCGCAACAGTTTTCTGGAGCAGCGTAACAGCGTAGCTGCAGCTGAAAAGCTGAGAAGCTTCAACCCCCCTAAACAGAGCCTAAGTCACCAACAATGAGTCATCATCCCCCTTCTACACCAAGAGCAACAGAGTTGCAACCATTAGTCTTCCTCCCTTCTCATGACCCAGCCTGAGAACTTCAAAGTTTCAAAGTGGGAACAGGCAGACAAACTGTAGAGTTATACTATTCTAATTTTTACAACAATCCACAACAAATCCAAACAATAAAGAGCAAATAAACCACAAAATTTCTAAACCATCCAATCATATTAAAATATCAAATTTGCAACAAAAATTCAATAAATAAATTTATCAAAAGATAAAATATTTTTTGATAGTTATTCTTATTAGCTCATCTCTTCTTTAAATATATCATCTCATGTAAGTCATTTAATTAAAAGGTGTTTTCTCTGAAATGAATATTTAAATAACAGATTACGTTATAGAACTTGGTGATCAATTATAGTTTTACAACATATTAAGTCATTTATGCATATGCTCTATCATGAATGTTATTTAAAACTGAATTCATATTCATATTTGTTTTATTAAACTTTAAAACAATTACATTTTATTTTTTTATGAAGTTATCTCAAGAGCATAATTTAAATTGTTAAAACACAACTCAAGGGCTTGNCATATTCATATTTATTTTATTAAACTTTACAACATTTACATTTTATTTTTTTATGAAGTTATCTCAAGAGCATAATTTAAATTGTTAAAACACAACTCAAGGGCTTGGAATTTTTGAAGACAATAAAAGACAGAAGGACATTGAAAAGAATATTTTTAAATTTTTAATACCATACTAAGTAATAAATTAAATTATCCAAATAACATTGAAATATCCACTGACGATTAAATAAATCAATTATGATTATAATTACTTCTTTAAGTTCGATTGTGTCTTCTATAAATTTCTCTTTAGTCTCTTATCTTCGTAGCTTACTAAATTCTTTAATATTATTTTAAAAACTAAAAAGATGCTGAGGAGCAGACGAAGAGTNTAAGACAATAAAAGACATAAGGACATTAAAAGGAATATTTTTAAATTTTTAATACCATACTAAGTAATAAATTAAATCATCCAAATAACATTGAAAACGATTAAATAAATCTAAAAATAAATCAATTATGATTATAATTACTTCTTTAAGTTCGATTGTGTCTTCTATAAATTTCTCTTTAGTCTCTCATCTTCGTAGCTTACTAAATTCTTTAATATTATTTTAAAAACTAAAAAGATGCTGAGGAGCAGACGAAGGGTATTTTAGTTCTCATTTTTAAAATAAAAGGGATACACAAGAGTGTGCAAATTATAGATGAATTAAGTTAATGTGTTAAACTTTAAAATTGTGGGAGAGGGTAATTGAACATGGATTAAGATACAATACAAAGATTTCTCATAATCAATTTGCATTTATGTCGGGAAAGTCTACTATTGAAGCTATACATTTAATGAGAGGTTTGATGGAGAAGTACAGAGAGAGTAGGGAGAATCTACATATCATTTTTATTGAATTAGAAAAACCTTATGATAAGATTCCATAAGTTCTTTGGACAGTTCTAGAGAAGAAAGGTGATGATATAACTTATACTAAAGTCACTAAAAATATGTATACTAGAGTTGTTACTNCTAGAGAGAATCTACATATCATTTTTATTGAATTAGAAAAACCTTATGATAAGATTCCAGAAGTTCTTTGGACGGTTCTAGAGAAGAAAGGTGATGATATAACTTATACTAAAGTCACTAAAAATATGTATACTAGAGTTGTTACTTGAGTTCCAACAGGAGGACAGACCAAGTATTTTCCTCTTTCAGTTGGATTACATCAGGGATTGACTTTAAGCCCATATCATATTACTTTAGTTATGGATGCTCTTACTGGACATTCAAGCGAATGTGCCTCGGTGTATGTTTTCCGCTGATGACATCCTTCTTGTGGAAAAGAATAGAGAAATAATTCACGAAAAACTTGAATTGTGAAGGTCTACATAAGAGTCTAAAGGCCTTCGTTTGAGTAGATCTAAAACTAAATACACGGAATGTAAGTTTAATAATAGTAGCTCTAGTATTGGTGATCAAATCATTAAACAGTGTAAATATTTTAGATATCTCGAGTCTATTGTGCAAAGTGGAAGTTAATATAGATGGGCATGTTACTAGTAGAAGTCAAGATGGTTGGTTGAAGTGGAGGAATATCGTGTGATAGAAAATTTTATAAGATGGTTGTTGCATTAAATGTATCTACATTTATTAATTATTTTCCTTTATTAACTTCTAATGATTTTTATCTCCCTTACACAAACTAATATATCATCATAATTTCATTCATTATTTTGTTATTTTCATTCAATAATTACAACAGATTTTCTAATAATATTATTAGTTTAAATGTCAATATAATTAATTTATTTTTCCACTTTTCTTTTATGTCTAAATTTATTGACTAATATAAAAAATCATAGGCTTATATTAGTTAAAATTTATGCTTTTTCTTATTATACAAAATCAAACATTCTTGAATAAACTTTAGGACTTACTTAATTCACATTAAACAATAATGAATTCAATAATTAAATGTTTTTCTAAATTATTAAATCAAAATACTATTTAAAACTTACTTTTAAAGTTTTCTAAACACTTAATGATTGTCAATTGCTTTTTGCTCCCTTCCCCTAAGCTTCTATTTTCACTGCTTACAAAATCCTAAATATATATAACCATTAGTTAATTCTAATGGTTAAAATTTAATCTAAAGAATAATCAAAACATAAATACTTTAAAATAGAACCCAAACTTTTACATATTACAATTTCATCCAAAAACAAATCAATATTAACTGACCCAATTGAAGCAATCAAACCCGACAACAACTCGAATTCAATCCATACCATGCATACACCCGCTTAAATAGTAGCTTAAAAACTATGGGCATGACTTAAGCCTTCCTCCCTCTGTCTAGTCTTACTACACGAGGGTTGCACGTTGCACCCATCCGCTTCTTCTTCCATTACGTGTAGTTGCTCACATGAAATCACCTCCCTTACTCCCCTTCGGCTTGAGTGCCACAACCCAGTATGGGAGCTTAGAAATTTCCAAAGGGGTAGCAGACGATTAGATAGTAAAGTTAAAATTTTAAATTTTATTTTCTATCACTAACAATTTATAATCCAAATAAGTAAAAAGAGTCGCTAGCAAATGTAATTTGAATTAGCTAAAAACAAAACCAATTGTGAATTATATTTTATTAAGTTTGTCGTGTTATTTCTTCTTAAATTCATTTTTTAGACTGCCTTATATCTTAAATTGTTAGTTTAAATTCTTATGAGTTATCAACAACTCAATAAATGTTCAAATTTACGAAAAGAAAATAACATGCATGTTAATAAAACATACAATAAACTACTATAAAATCATTTGTTTAAAATAGTTTATTTTTATTAATATGTGTTCTTGTAATTCGATAGGGCATTTATTTATTACAAGTCCTAAAAACTCTATAATGTTAGTAAGAAAGATTGTTTTCTTTTTACTTAATGCTATACGTGTTCTTGAGCTTTTTGAGCGAGCAAGTTAAATATCTTGAATGTTCAGTAATGGTTTGACTAAATATTAAAATATCATCTACATATATATAAGATAAAAATATGATAATTAAATAAACATATTATTCATTCTCACTGAAATATTTGAGACATTTTTTAAGCCAAAGAGTATTACATTTAGTTAATAATATCCTTGTGATTTGCTAAATATAATAAATTCTCGACTATCATGATGCATTTTAACTTGTCAGAATCCTGATTTGCAGTCTAATCTAGAGAACCATTTGGTTGTTTTAATATGATTGATTAGAACTTTTTTATTTGATAGAAAATATCAGTTAAATTTGGTATTATCGTTAAGTTTTTAATAATTAATTACTAAGTTTGTTTTTCCTCTTATTTGTTCTGCGCAATTTCATACCAAAAAAATCAGACTACTATGTGAGTTGTTGTTGGGTTCTATTAATTTAAGATCTAGTAATTCCTTATGCATAGTGATTTAGAGCATCTAGATCTTAAATTAATATTTGTAAAAAATTATCACATTTTTTGTCTTATATATGTAGATTATATTATAATATTTAGTCAAATCATTAATAAACATTTANATGCGCAATTTCATACCAAAAAGATCGGACTACTATGTGAGTTGTTATTGGGTTCTATTAATTTAAGATCTAGTAATTCCTTATGCATGGTGATTTAGAGCGTCTAGATCTTAAATTAATATTTTTAAAGAATTATCACATTTTTTGTCTTATATATGTAGATTATATTATAACATTTAGTCAAATCATTAATAAACATTTAAAACATTTAACTCTGCTCGCTCAAAAAACTCAGGAACAAGGTATAACATTAAGTAAAAAAGAAAACAGTATTTCTGACGATCACTATAGAGTTTTTAGGACTTGTAATAGATACAGACTCTATTGAATTACAATAACACATAATAAAAAAAATAAAATATTATAAACAAATAAGTAATAAAAAAGATTTACNATTTAAAACATTTAACTCTGTTCGCTCAAAAAACTCAGGAACAAGGTATAGCATTAAGTAAAAAAGAAAACAGTATTTCTGACGATCACTATAGAGTTTTTAGGACTTGTAATAGATACAGACTCTATTGAATTACAATAACACATAATAAAAAAAATAAAATATTATAAACAAATAAGTAATAAAAAAGATTTACAACGATTTCTATGATGTATGAATTACGCTGAATCATTTGTTAAAAATCTTGAAGAATTAAGAGCGCTTTTACAGAAAAAGTTAAAGAAAAATGTCATGTTATTGAAGCCAAAACGATGAAAAAACTTTAAACCAAATTAACGCATTATGTAAAAAACTTTCAAAACTAGATTTACCTATACCAGGACACTAATTATAGAAATAGATAGTTCTGAAATCTCATGGGTAATGTTTTAAAAGCCAGAAGAATTAATATTAAACTTCTATGTAGATATAGCTCAAAAACTTACACAACTACAGAACAAAATTACCAAATTAACGAGAAAGAATTATTAACACTAAAGAAAGGAACTAAAAATTTTGAAATATTCTTAAACGAAATATTTTTAATAAGAACAAATAGCAAAACTTCAATCTCATTCATAAAAGGAAAAATTGTGGATTTTTCGCCAAACAAAAGATTAATCAGATGGTTTTCCACCTATAATTTCGATTAAAAATATATAGAAGGTAATTAAAATATTTTAGCTGACATCTTATCTCGTGAATTATACAGAAAATAAATATTGATTTAAAAAGTATGGAAACCTATGAAGTATCTAGCAAGGTTGAAGAAAAACTTAGTTTGGATTTAAATAAATATTTAGAAATAGTTGAATTACAAATCTGGAAAATATAATGTTAAATAGCTCTTGCCAGCAATGTTCTAAAACAATTAAGAAAATTAAGGAATTATTTGTCAGGAGAAATACCAGAAGGAGATCAACCTTCGATTTCGAAATTAAAAAAATGAGAGATTTTACTAATCTCTTTATCATCAGAGAAGAATCCAAAGAAAATACATCTTTGGAAAAAGGTAAAGAAATTACCACAAAAGAAGAAACTTTATCCTAAAAAAATATACCCATTTATGTAAAAATACTACAAGATACTACTAAGAGAATTACAGATATTGCTAAAGAATGATAACAATTATCGTTATATGAAGAAAGAATTAATCCACAGTTATTTTCACACAGTGGGAAAATAACAAAATGTCTATATTTATGGAGACACTAATTCAAAACTCGTATCAGAATTATATAAATACGGATTAATCTTAATGATGTACCTAAATGATGAAAATCTCCTCAAACAATTACCAAAGCTTATAATTGAAGTTGTGAATGTCTTTCAACAAGTAGTGAAACAATGAAATTTACATATAAAAATATATCAAACTTATCTAGAATTAAGAGTTGTATTTCTTATACAACTTGGAATAAGCAGTGAAACTTGCACTCCTAAAAATAAACCTACAGAATTATTCTAGAGATCTGCCGCTGAAGATCTATATTAGATGTGGTTAGAAACCAAAAAATTAGATGCCACAAATATTTAGGTTTATTAATCGTCAGAACTATTTATTTACAGCCATTGCAAACAACACACGAAAAATGTGCACGAAGTATGTATAAAAAATGGATTGCTCCACATAATCGGAATAATATTGCAGTAAGCAAAGAAGTTAAAGAATTACTTTGTCATAAACTATAAAGAGAAAACATACACAAATATATGTATTGTCAGAAGAAAAATACAATACAATAAATACGCCTTAAACTTGAAGAAAGGTTCAGTGGAGTACAAATGTAACAAAAAAAAAATTAATTCAAACGAATATTCTTAGAATTATCCTTCACTATCAACAAAAGTTATAATTAATGCATCTTTTAAGCTCAAAATATCAACAACCGATGTTAGTGCAAAAGACTATTCCTAGAATTATTCCCCTCCACCAAGAAAAAGCAAAATTATAAAAGCATCTTTTCAGGACACAAGGACAATAATTAAAACAACTTTATAACTCGAATTATTCCTGAAGAAAGATAACAAGAACAATAATTAAAGCTACTTTACAGCTCGAATTATTCCTGAAGTTTGATGGCAGTCATTCTATTTAAAGGGGATTTCCATAATTTAAAGGGACATTTTTTTCTTCCCTCTGTTCTTTTTCTCTTCTTCTCCCTTGGCTGTAATATAATGTTTGTTGGCCACAATGACTAAATATTATCTTCATGCTCAATGTCTGTAAGTTTGTTTTTAATGTAGTAAAGGCTATTATGATTCTGCTGACTAGTTTAAATCTATGTTTTATTCTGTTTTAATTCTTATCTTTTCTAGCTACGAATAGGGTAGAAAATGAACTAATGTTGTGTTTTAAATCTCTGAAGTACTTACATAAGGTTGTGGTCAATTAAGAATCTTGAGGATCTTGTTGAACCTTAACTTTCTCTCGAAAACCACAGCGAAAGGTGTAAGATGAATAAGAGATTCTAATGTCAAAACCCTAGAATATTAAGATATCAAAACAGAATAACATTATCTAAAATAATCTTTCAGAAGCGTAATGGAACCTTATACCTTAAAAACAATTTGCAAGCAGAAGAGTGGGAGGAAATTATTAATCATGGAAGATGAAATAAGAAAGTTTGAAATAGGATTAAGGAAATTAAAGATAAATCTAAGAAACAAAGTTAGAGAAATTGAAGAATTATAATATAGATCGAACGAAAATCTTTAAAATTAGGAGAAACTTCAACTCTTCAAGCCGACAAAATGTTATTAGAGCTAGATGAACAGCAGAAAAATACAAATAAATTTCTTAAACATTATAATTGTCTCTGCACACCTACCTGATTTTATGAATTTTCTATTACTTCTTAAGAAAAAAAAAAAAGAAAAAGAGCTAAAAAGAAGATCTTGATGTTGAACAAATTTTATCTAGAACAGGAATTTAAAAGAATCTGTGAACTATTCCAAATAAATATAAAAAACAAACAATTAGAAGTCCTTAAAAAAACAAATCTTTCATATAAAATCTCCTTTAGGAAGTTCTAATGAAAGGATCATAATAAGTTATATGATTTTAATACAAGTTTAATTAGCTATATGTGATGGAATTATGGTTCGTGTTAAAGATGAGATTTACACTCAACAATTATTATTTTCCGCAGCCAATGTGGTGATTTCCCACTTGACCAAAAATCTAAGAATTCTTTCCCTCATCTATTTAATAACAAATTAAGTCTAAAAAGTGCATCCTCTCCTGATGACGACAAACTTGATAAACTACGATCTTTTGCAAATTCTTTATTTAAATCGACATTCTTGGAAAACCAATTACAATTTTGGAAACAAGAAGATCCTGTAGCTATAATTGAACCAATTAACCCTGCACTTATCATAAGAGCAAGACCCATGAAATATGCCTCGAAAGATAAAAANAACGAGGTAATAGGCCCGGCTCAGCTTCGTGGACGCAATTTTTACTCCCTTGCCCCTTTGCCCTATCCCGCGAAAGAGAAGCCGCGAGCTTCTTCCCAACTCATTCTCCGGCCAGTGACAGTTCCTGTTCTCATGATCTCCTCATAGGAAGGGTAAGAAAATTTTATCTCATGCGTTCCTATTGTCATATGGTTTATGTTCCTGCTAGATTTGGAATTTGGTTTTATCACCCCAGATCTGTTGCTGCGTAAAATGATTTGGAATTTGGAGAGCAATTTGGGGTTATGTTGCCTATTAGATCAGCAAAAATGATCCCCCCGTGGCCCTATTTTAGCATTCCTGTTAGATGTGGTGTTGGGTAAAATGATTTTGGAAGTTGGTTTCTTTAGAAGGGGAGACATCCCTTTATTTTTGGCTTTGTTTTATGTTTTGATCGGTATTTAATAATATTATTTAAATTAATTAGTTCATTAAAAATATTTAAAATCCTAAATTGAAAATATATTTAATATGATCATGCCACCCAATATAAGAGAATTCATCTAACAAGTCATTTATTTCATATATTTACATATCTAACAGCTGAACTTTTAACATAAATTAATCAATCCCATATTTAAAAATTTCTAAGACTTAAATTTATTACATAACAATAATTAATTAATTATCTAACAATTACATTTGTTACATATTTAACACTTTGAAGTTTCCATAATTTATTACAAAATAAATTTTTCTTATGGAGTTTCAAAAATTTGACTGTTACAGTTTTCTTTTAAACAGTTTTACCAAACAAAAACAGAATAATCATTTTTCCAGAAACAATTGGTCTATAGCTGTTTTCACAAAGCTGCACCAAACAAACAACCATCTTCCCCGCAGCAGCTTTCTGGAGCAGCATAGCTGCAGCTAAAAAGCTAAACAGAGTCTAAGTCACCAACAATGAGTCATTGTCCCCCTTCTACACCAAGAGCGACAGAGTTGCAACCACTAGTCTTCCTCCCTTCTCATGACCCAGCCTGAGAACTTTAAATTTTCAAATTGGGAACAGATAGACAAACTGTAGAGTTATACTATTCTAATTTTTACAACAATCCACAACAAATCCAAATAATAAAGAGCAAATAAACCACAACTTCTAAACCATCCAATCATATAAAAATATCTAATTTGCAACAACAATTCAATAAATAAATTTATCAAAAGATAAAATATTTTTTGATAGTTATTCTTATTAGCTCATCTAATTCTGTAAATATATTATCTCATGTAAGTCATTTAATTAAAAGTAGTTTTCTCTGAAATGAATATTTAAATAACAGATTACGTTATAGAACTTGGTGATCAATTATAGTTTTACAACATATTAATTCATTTATGCATATGCTCTATCATGAATGTTATTTAAAACTGAATTTATATTCATATTTATTTTATTAAACTTTACAACATTTACATTTTAATTTTTTATGAAGTTATCTCAAGAGCATAATTTAAATTGTTAAAACACAACTCAAGGGCTTGGAATTTTTGAAGACAATAAAAGACAAAACATTAAAAAGAATATTTTTAAATTTTTAATACCACACTAAGTAATAAATTAAATCATCCAAATAACATTGAAATATCCACTAACGATTAAATAAATCTAAAAAAAAATCAATTATGATTATAATTACTTCTTTAAGTTCGATTGTGTCTTCTATAAATTTCTCTTTAGTCTCTCATCTTCAAGTCAAAAGCTTAAAATCTAAAAATATTAATTTATCTACGAGAATAACTTACCAAAAAAAATAAAAAAAATGACTTTGGAAAGGAAATAATTCCGTAATAAAAAAAATATATTAATAGGAAGAGAATAACTAATCAAGAAATTTTCAAATTTGTCTCCAATTAGATTTCCTAAGATCTGAGGTGGCCAGCCGACCCACCTTCCTAACTTTTTACACTCTTGGTATTCAGCTCAATGAAGATGTCTGGAGATAGGGCTTTAGTGAAGACATCAACAACTTGAAGATGAGTTGGAATGTAGATCAATGTCACCATTGACCTTTTCAGAGATGAGATATTTGTGAAAGTCAATCTGATTGGTGTTGCCATGATGCACAAGATTTTTTGCAATACTAATGACGGCTTGGCTAAAATTGACCATTGAGTATCCTAACTTACCACATTCCTTCAAAAATTCCCAAAGCAAGAGTTTGATACTCAAACTTCGCACTATTTCTAGTGACAATTCTTTCTTTTTGCCCCTCTCTTCACAATTAGCATCAATGTAACCGTCCACCTCCCTATTGTTTGATTTCTTAAAGAGTAACCCGTTGTTAGGGGTTCTTAAGAAACCTCAACATTATATAAATCATCTCTAAATTTTCTTCATTTAGACTATTCATATTTTAATTAACAATGATTATAGAGAACAATATCAAGCCTAGTGTGTGATAGGAAAATAAGTTTACCTACAAGTCTCTGGTATCTACTCTTTTCCACTAGTATCTTTTCTCCTATTGAATGTAACTTTTGTTGAAATTCACAGGAGTCTCAACAAATGTGCACCACAACATTCATGTCCCTTTAAGTAGGTCTAGGATATATTTTCTTTGGGATATCATAATACCCATCTTGAGATCCTGAATTCCAAACTTAATGGCAATAACCTACTTATTCTTCCCAGTCCCTTTTTCATCATCACCTATCAGGATCATATCATTTACATGGATAATGAGTATAGCCTTCTTACCTCTTTGTGTATGCTTTATAAACATCGTATGATCCGATTGGCATTGAATATACCCATTAAATTTATAGTCTTAGCAAAATTATCAAACCAAGATCATAGAGATTATTTAAGACCATAAAGTGACTTTCTTAGTTTACAAATCAGATGTTTAATTGAGTTATTTTCCAATCCAGGTGGAATTTTCATAAACACATCTTCCTGAAGGTCACCACTTAAAACACATTCTTAATATCAAGTTGATGTAATTCCTACTCTTTATTCAGTGCCAATGAAAGAACTCTTATAGTGTTTAACTTGGCCAATGGAACAATGGTATCTTGATAGAGTATCTCATAAAACTGAGAGAAATCTTTGACCACCAACATAGCGTTGAATCTCTCGATACTCCCATCCGCTTTGTACTTAATATTAAACACCAATTTGCACCCAACGAGTTTTTTATCTGGAAAAAGCTTTGTAAGGATGCATGTGTCATTTAGGTCAAGAGCTTAGATCTCCTCTTCAACTGTCTTTTTACATTATGGAGTTTGAAATGCTTCATGAACGGATTTGGGCATGAGCAGACTATTAAGATTATATACAAAAGCTTTATAAGTTGATGATAACTTCCCATATGCAACACCATCCTAGATAGGCTAATTTGTGTAGCTTTCCCTGACTTCTCCATTGGATTCCACCTCCCTTGGAACTTCTGATATGTATGAATTAATGTTTGGTTGTAAATGATCATGTGGTTGCATAATATCTTTATCATGCTCAATATTTCCTTCTCCTAGTATACACATGAAGTTCCTTGTTGTCAATCTCAAGCTTAACACGTAAAACTTAGGACACAAGATGGTTAGAGGGAAGTAGAATAGGTTTTGTGATTGTAGATCCGTGTGGATATCAAGAGCAGTGTAGAAAAGTGGAATTGGTTGTGACTCAAGATTAAGGTAGATATCTAGGGTAATGTCTCAAGTTTGTTACTCACCGAGACTCTCCCTTTAAATATTAGATTTGAGGCAGTAGGGAGGGAGTTCAAATAATTTAATTCATGGAGTTATATTATTTTTTTTATAATAGGAGAATAACACTTATACCCCTTATTGTTAGAAGCATATCCAAGAAATATATATTTGTTAGATTTTGCGTCAAACTTTGTGTGGTTTGGTTTGTAAAGGGGGCAAAGGAGGCATCCAAATACTTTTAAAGAAAGATTGAATGACAAGGCTCCAACGTAAGAATATTTTTCTATCAAAACAAGAAGTGGGGCTTTGAATCCAAAAATTCTTGATTTTCTATTAAAGAGGTATGTGGATGTGAGCACAATATCTTCATAAAAAACTTTTAGAATATTGTAAGAAAACATTACACAACTAAATACCTCATAAAAATGTCTATTCTTCCTCTCAGCTATCACATTTTATTGTGGAGTCTCAGCACATGAACTAACATTGATGACAAAGTTCTTTACAAGAAAGGTTCTAAGGATAGAGTTGAACTATTCTTTTGCATTATTACTTTTGAGAATATGCATTTTACAATGGAACAGAGTGTAAATCATTCCATGAAAGAATTGAAAGATTGTTGCAATTTTAGATTTCAATTTGAGAAATATCCAACTAGTTCTAGTATAATCATCAATTAATGATACAAACCATATGACTTTATTGATGGTTTTCAATTTTTAAGTTTCTCAAATGTCACTGTAGATGACAGAAAAAAGGGTGTGGTGGTTTGTACTGAAATAGAAGACATACATGACGAGTATGTTTAGTCAATTGAGAGAATTCACACTAATAAAACTGGTTTTTTGTTAATGAAGAGATGGGGTATAACTTTGCAATATAATAAAATTGTAATGACCCTGACGATAATGTCACAATGAAACTTGAATTTCAATAGACTTGGACAAACAGACTAATGATCATGAGAAGACATTGGAGAATACACGTGTTAAGAGAATAATTCTCCTTTAAGGAGGAAGAGACATTTATGCATTTGAACAATGTCAATCACCTTTCTCGAACCCACCGCCTGAAATCTAAAAGAGTTAGAATAAAATTTAGTAACACAATTCAAGTCATGAGTAAGCTTGCTCATTGAAAGTAAATTGCAATCTAGTTGGGAAATAAATAGTAATGAGTAAAGCTTAATATCTTTCAAGATTTTTACATCTCATTTCCCAACAATTCGGAAGTGATATAAAAAATTTGGATTTGGTGGTCTCTTCATAGTTGATGAGAACATGAAATTCTCCAATCATGTGATCAGAAGCATCTGGATCTATTATCTAAAATTGAAATCTTCTATTGTTAGCAAGATAGGAGAAGGATTTGATGCCTTGGTGCATTAACAAGCTGGTAGACTCCAGAGTAAATTAGACATCTCCATTTTGTACTTGATTATAAAATCTAAGCATGTTTAGCGCTGCAAGAATACTTGGCTGCTGCAAGCTGCAAGATTCCTAGCTGCTTCTTGCTGCAAGAGTGGAGGAATGCTTGGAAAGTCAGAGAAGTCAGTTTGCTCGAAAGTAGCTACCTGTAGCTGCTCTGCTAGCTCAGGAAAGGTGCAACAAGTTTGTAGGTGTGAACATTTTATCTAACATTTTATCTCGTGAATTATGCAGGAAATAAATATTGATTTAAAAAATATGGAAACCTAAGAAGTATCTAGCGAGGTTGAAGAAAAACTTAGTTCGGATTTAGATAAATATTTAGAAATAGTTGAATTACAAATCTGGAAAATATAATGTTAAATAGCTCTTGCCAGTAATGTTCAAAAACAATTAAGAAAATTAAGGAATTATTTGACAAGAGAAGTACCAGAAGGAGATCAACCTTCGATTTCGGAATTAACGAAAATAAGAGATTTTACTAATCTCTGTATTAACAGAGAAGAATCCAAAGAAAATACATCTTTGGAAAAAGGTAAAGAAATTACCACAAAAGAAGAGACTTCATCCTACAAAAATATACCCACTTATGTAAAAATACTACAAGCTACTACTAAGAGAATTACAGATATTACTAAAGAATGATAACAATCATCGTTATATGAAGAAAGAATTAATCCACAAATTTATTTTCACACAGTGGGAAAATATCAAATTATCTATATTTATGGAGATACTGATTCAAAACTCGTATCAGAATTATATAAATACGGATTAATCTGAATGATGTACCTAAATGATGAAAATATCCTCAAACAATTACAAAAGCCTATAATTGAAGTTGTGAATGTCTTTCAAAAGGTAGTGAAACAATGAAATTTATATATAAAAATATATCAAATTTATCTAGAATTAAGAGTTGTATCTCTTATACAACTTGGAATAAGCAGTGAAACTTGCACTCTTAAATATAAACCTACGGAATTATTCCAGAGATTTGTTGTTGAAGATCCATATCAGATGTGGTTAGAAACCAAAAAAATAGATGCCGGTTTATTATCCGTCAGAACTATTTATTTATAGTCATTGCAAACAACACATGAAAAAGGTACACGAAGTATGTATAAAAAATGGATTGCTCCACATAATCGGAATAATGTTGCAATAAGCAAAGAAGTTAAAGAATTAATTTATCAGAAACTAAAAAAAGAAAACATACACAAATACATGTATTGTCAGAAAAAAAATAATACAAAAAATACGCCTTAAACTTGAAGAAAGGTCCAGTGGAGTACCAATGTAAACAAAAAAAAAATCAGACGAATATTCTTAGAATTATCTTTCACTATCAACAAAAGGTATAATTAAAGCATCTTTTAAGCTCAAAATATCAACAACCGATGTTAGTGCAAAAGACTATTCCTAGAATTATTCCCCTCGACCAGAAAAAAGCAAAATTATTAAACCATTTTTTTTCAGAACACAAGAACAATAATTAAAGCAACTTTATAACTCAAATTATTCTTGAAGAAAGATAACAAGAACAATAATTAAAGCTACTTTACAGCTCGAATTATTCCTGAAGATAGATGACAGTCGTTCTATTTAAAGGGGACTTCCATAATTTGAAGGGACAATTTCTTCTTCCCTCTGTTCTTTTTCTCTTCTTCTCCCTTAGATGCAATATAATGTCTGTTGGCCACAAGGACTAAATATTATCTTCCTGCTCAATGTCTGTAACTTTGTTTTTAATGTAGTAAAGGCTATGATGATTCTGCTGACTAGTTTAAATCTATGTTTTATTCTGTTTTGATTATTATCTTTTCTAGCTACGCATAGGGTAGAAAACGAACTAATGTTGTGTTTTGAATCTCTGAAGTACTTACATAAGGTTGTGGTCAATTAAGAATCTTGAGGATCTAGTTGAACCTTAACTTTCTCTAGAAAATCACAGAGAAAGGTGTAAGATGAATAGGAGATTCTAAGGTCAAAACCCTAGAATAGTAAGATATCAAAACAGGATAACATTATCTTAAGTAATCTTTCAAAAGCGTAATGGAACCTTATACCTTAAAAACAATTTGCAAGCAGAAGAGTGGGAAGAAATTATTAATCATGGAAGATGAAACAAGAAAGTTTGAAATAGGATTAAGGAAATTAAAGATAAATCTAAGAAACAAAATTAGAGAAATTGAAGAATTATAATATAGATTAAACAATAATCTAACTATAGAAAATTCTCCAAAACGAAAATCTTTAAAATTAGGAGAAACTTCAACTCCTCAAGCCTACAAAATGTTAATAGAGTCAGATGAACAGCAGAAAAATACAAATGAATGTCCTAAACATGATAATTGTCTCTGCACACCTACCTAATCTTATGAATTTTCTATTACTTCATACGAACATAAAAAAAAGAATAAAAAAGAGTTAAAAAGAAGATCTTGATGTTGAACAAATTTATCTAGAACAGGAATTTAAAAGAATCTGTGAATTATTCCAAATAAATATAAAAAACAAACAATTAGAAGTCTTTCAAAAAAAACAAATCTTTCATATAAAATCTCCTTTAGGAAATTCTAATGAAAGGATCATAATAAGTTATATGATTTTAATACAAGTTTAATTAGCTATATGTGGTGGAATTATGGTTCGTGTTAAAGATGAGATTTACACTCAACAATTATTATTTTCCGCAGCCAATGTGGTGTTTTCCCACTTCACCAAAAATCAAAAAATATATTTCCCTCATCTATTTAATAACAAATTAAGTCTAAAAAGTGCATCCTCTCCTGATGACGACAAACTTGATAAACTACGATCTTTTGCAAATTCTTTGTTTAAATCAACATTCAGAGAAAACCCATTACAGTTTTGGAAACAAGAAGAGTCTGTAGCTACAATTGAACCAATTAACCCTGCACTTATCATAAGAGCAAGACCCATGAAACATGCCTCGAAAGATAAAAAAGAATTCAAAACTCAATTTAAGGAATTACTAGATCTTAAATTTATAGAACCCAACAACATTCCATATAGTAGTTTAGTCTTTTTGGCACGAAATCACGCAGAACAAATAAGAGAAAAAACAAAACTAGTAATTAATTATAAGAAGCTTAACGATAATACCAAATTCGACAGATATTTTCTACCATGATTAATAACTTATTCCTACTCTTCTGCCAACAAATTGCTTTTAAGGTATAAGAGTCTATTATGCTTCCGAAAGATTATTTAAGATAATGTATTCAAGAGTTTGACCTTAGAATATCCGGTTCATTTTACACCTTTCTCTATGGTTTTCTAGAGAAAGTTAAGGCTCAACAAGATCCTTAACTGACCACAACCTTATCTAAATACTTCAGAGATTTAAAGCACAACATTAATTCGTTTCCTACCCTATGCGTAGCTAGAAAAGATAAGAATCAAGAAAATATAAAACATAGATTTAAAAAGCCAACAAGATCATAATAGCCATTAGTACATTAAGAACAAACTACAGACATTGAGCAGGAAGAAAATATTTAGCTGTTGTGATCAACAGATATTATATTACAGCTAAGGGAGAAGTAGAGAAGAAGCACAGAGGGAAGAAATTGTCCCTCCAAATTTTGGAAGTCCACTTTAAATAGAACGGCCGTCATCTATCTTCAGGAATAATTTGAGTTGTAAAGTGGCTTTAATTATTGTCCTTACTATCTTTCTAAAAGAAAAATTTGAGCTATAAAGTTGTTTTAATTATTGTTCTTGTGTTCTGAAAAGATGCTTTAATAATTTTACTTTTTCCTGGTGAAGGAGAATAATTCTAGGAATATTCTTCTGCATTAACATCGGTGGTTGATATTATGAGCTGAAATAATGCTCTAATTATATCTTTCGTCGATAGTGGAAGATAATTCTAAGAATATTCATCTGCATTAAATTTCTTTTGTTTACATTTATACTACACTGGACCTTTCTTCAAGTTTAAGTCGTATTTCTTGTATTGTATCTTTCTTCTAAAAATACATACATTTGTGTATATTTTCTCTTTGTAGTTTTTGACAAAATAATTATTTAACTTCTTTGTTTACTGCTGCATTATTCTGACTAAATGCAGCAATTCGTGTTTAATACATAACTTCGTGCACCCTTTTCGTGGGTTGTTTGCAAAGACTGTAAATAAATAATTGACCTAACGAATAATAAACTCAAATATTTGTGACACTGACCACATCTGATATAGATCTTCAACAGTAGATCTCTAGAATAATTTCGTATGTTTACATTTAGGAGTGTAAGGTTCACTGTTTATTCTAAGTTGTATAAAAGATACAACTCTTCTTAATTCTAGATAAGTATGATACATTTTTATATATAAATTTCAATGTTTCACTACCTGATGAAAGACATCTAAAACTTCAATTATAGGCTTTGGTAATTGTTTGAGGAGATTTTCATCCTGTAGATACATCATTCGGATTAATCCGCATTTATATAATTCTGATACGAGTTTTGAATCAGTGTCTCCATAAATATAGATAATTTGTTATTTTCTCACTGTGAAAATAAATTTAAGGATTAATTTTTTCTTCATATAACGATAATTATTGTCATTCTTCAGCAATATTTGTAATTCTCTTAGTAGTATCATGTAGTATTTATTTCCTGCATAATTCACAAGATAAAATGTCAGCTAAAGCATTTTTAATTACCTTTTATATATTTTAAATCGAAAATATAGGCGGAAAACCAACTTTGTTAACTAATTAATCTTTTATTTAGATAAATGAGAATAAAGTTTTGTGATTTGTTATTTTTAAGAATATTTCATTTAAGAATATTTCATTTTTTTTTAATTTCTTTCTTTAATGCTAATAATTCTTTCTCATTAATATTATAATTTTATTTTGTAGTGTTGTAAGTTCCTGAGTTATATCTAGATAAAAGTTCATTATTATTTCTTCTGGTTCTCAAAACGACACCCCAAGGGAATTCAGAACTATCTATTTTTATAATTAGATAGTCTACTAGTATAGATAAATGTAATTTTGGAAGATTTTTACATAATACTTTAATTTGGTTTTAACTTTTTTCATCTTTTACTCCCAATACCAAGACATATTTTTCTTCAACTTTTTCTATAAAGCCGCTCATAATTCTGCAAGATTCTTAGCAAATGATTCAGTGTAATTAGTACATCCTAGAAATCGTTGTAAATCTTTTTTATTCCTTATTTATTTAAAATGGTCCATTTTTTTTAATATGTGTTCTTATAATTCAATAGTCTTTATTTATTACAAGTCCTAAAAGCTCTATAGTGTTAATTAGCAAGACTGTTTTCTTTTTTACTTGATATTATACCGTGTTTTTAAGCTTTTTGAACGAGCAGAGTTAAATGTTTTAAGTGCTCAGTAATAATTTACTAAATATTAAATATCATCTACATGTATAAGACAAAAATGTGATAATTTACTAAAGATATTATTCATTCTTCGCTAAAATATTTGAGGTCATTTTTTAAACAAAAGGACATTACATTCCATTGATAATGTCATTGTGGTGTGTTAAATGCAGTAAAGTATTGACTATCATGATGCATTTTAATTTGTCAAAATCTTGATTTGCAATCTGATTTAAATAATCATTTGGTTTTTTTAATATGATTGATTAGTACTTCTTTATTTGGTAGAAAATATCGGTTGAATTTGGTATTATCATTAAGCTTTTTATAATTAATTATTAGGTTTGCTTTTCCTCTTATTTCTTCTACGGGATTTCGTACTAAAAAGGTTGAACTACTACGTGGAATGTTGTTGGGTTCTATTAATTTAAGATCTAGTAATTCTTTAATTTGAATTTGAAATTCTTTTTTACCTTCAGAGATATATTTCATGGGTCTTACTCTTATGATAAGTGCAGGGTTAATTGGTTCAATTAAAGCTACAGGCTCGTCTTGTTTCTGAAAATGTCGATTTAAATAATGAATTTGCAAAAGATCGTAGTTTATCAAGTTTGTCATCCTCAGAGGAGGATGGAATTTTTAGGCTTAGGTTTATTAATAAATATATGAGAGAAAAATTTTTAAATTTTGATAAGTGGGAAAGCACCAAGTTGGTTGCGGAAAATAGGTATTGAGTGAAATTCGGGTGTTTTAATAATTGGGAAGTGGAGTGAATGACTGTTAAGGCTAACTAAAAAGATGTCATTTTTAGTTTGTGTAAACAATGAAAATGTTTTGAAGAAATTATTTTCTAAAATTATATATGGACCGTCGTCGGGAAGACATCATAACTTGTGTATTTTTAGTATGGCAGATTGAATGATGAATAATTGGTATGTCCAATATTAATTTATGGTCTGTGTTCCATTAAATGTTTCGAGTAGTAATTATTCAGAATGGATTGGTATATGTGGTGGAATTATGCATTTTTTTACATACTATGATGTCACTTCCAGTATCACATAAGGCGTATAAAGGGATAAATTTGTAGGCAGGAATGTATAATTCTATCGTAATATAGCTATGAAACAGTATTTTGTAGTATGTAATTGCCGATATTAATATTTTCATGCGTAAATGTTATAGTATGTTGTTGGATAAAGCCCATGCCTACTAATATACGGTTTGAATTTTTTTCATCATTTAAAATTGAATGTTGAAAGTCTATTCGAAGATTATTTATATCACAAAAACCAAAAAGGATTTTACCTTCGTGTGTACAAAGATGTTTTTGTCCTAAATAAACTTGATAAATGTAGGGTTTTTCTTTTGGTATTTGTAAATTTTGTGGTATTAAGTTTTTGTAAATTTTGTGGTATTAAGTTTTGGTCTATATGTGAATTATGTGATCCTGTGTCGAGTAGAATATTACATTTATGATCTGGTGAGAAGTAATAACCAGTTACTAATAATTGATTATAATTATATTCTTTTATCTTTAGAGTTGGTCGAAGAAGGAGAGATCTATTTGTATCTAGAGATCGTATAGGTTGTACGGACAACAAGTTGTCGTTTTCTAAGACGGTTAATTTTGGGTGTCTTTGGCTTCCAAATTTTCTATCGTTTCAAAGTCAAGGAGAAGGTTAAATGAGGGAGGTGTTATTTATAGCTCATCTATTTCTTCAGGTTGAATTGTGTGTTATATGAGAAAAGAGTGGGTCTAATTGGATTGGATCGGTATTTGGTTTAAATTCTATAGTGTTATGTTGATTATTGTAGGCATATACAGTCTGATAAGGTATGCTGTAAACAACACTTTCATATCTTAACTTTACTCAATCTAATTTGTGTTTTAGTATTAGAGATCTGTCTAGATGTTTATCATTAACATGGACCGCATAATTGGGGTGTAGATTAAACAAAGAGTTTGGTATCATAGATTTCCTTGTATAACTCCTAGTAAAGAGTCCTTTTTGGAGTTTATAATTTTGTAATCATATATCCAGATAATAATTGAGCTATCAATGCCTTTTCGGAAATATGCTTTAAGTAGGATTTGAATTCCACCAAAAAATATATGTTCATATTTCTCAGGATTTTTTATCTTTTCTAAATCTTGTCTTTTTATTTGTTGGTTATAAAGTGATATATTGGTTCTTCCTTTTGTATTTATTATATCTATTGGATGTTTGTCTTATTGGATGCTATAATGTATGCTTCTTTTACATAGAAAAATAGGCATATTGAAACAATCATTTGTTCCTAAGGATAATTTTCTTTTCCTTTTATTATTATAGGCTTCTTCGAATAGAGTAATGTCTTTTATATTGTTTTGAGTTGTCTTTCATTAATCATAATATAAATATTCTTCCATTTTATCATCAGAGTAACTTTACATTTATTAAATTATCTTCAATTTCTGATAATTGATATAATTCTTCTTTATTGTCAAAATTAGAGATATTAAAAATGGGTTCTAAATTATTTTCTTCAATCATGGCTACAAATTTTACATAATTATTTTATTTTTTTGAGGATAATTGTTAGCATAGTGTCCTTGTTTACATATCCAGCATTTAATTTCCTTATTATTATTATTCCATTTTCTAAAAGTTCTCTTATTAGGATTAAAATGTTTTTTGTGTATATTTTTAAAGAACTTTTTCTTTTTGTCTTTTGCAGAGAAATTACATTTGTTATGGGAGGAAGAACTTCCCAATTGATGAGACTCCTGCAGCAGGGGTGACTCCTCATCTCCACTTCCTTCACGCAAGCAAAGTGTTGCCCTACACGCTAGAGAGTTTTCTTTTTATTCTTCCTTTCTGAGTCTTTCTTGTCACCCACAGGAAAGGAAAAATGGACACGACAACACTCTTCTCGGCCTCTCTTCTCTCTCTCGTTCACCCTGTTTCTTCTAACTTCTCCATTCTCCAATTCAACAAGAGTAACTATTTCTCTCCCTCACAAAATGGTCAAAATGATTAAAATTTCTTTTCTCATGTTCCATATAATTTTATTTATGTTTCAGTTATTATAATATCCCCTTATAAAAATTTCGTCCTCTAAATTCATGAACTTCTCATAAGAAATTACTCATTATGCAAGTAAAACATAACTATCCAAATTATCTTGAAAGTCTAGATCTGTTAACAAATAACCAAAGCAAATACAATAAATCAAACATTTGAGAGTAGAAAACTCAACTAATATACCCAAACAATTAAAGCATAAAAACACCCAAAATGATAAATCAAAGCATTTCTCAAACTCAATTAGCATCAACATCAGTAGCAATAGGTTCTTCAGGTTTCTTGATGAGTTAAGGAATAATCTCTTAGTAGAATGTTCTGCTTTGGTTGCTCCTTCTAATCACTTTACAAGCTTTTGTCACACAACAATGTAGATCACTCCTGAAAATTCCATCGAGTTAAATTCCTTTCTGAGTTAACATTTGGTATTGATCTTTGTGCAGTGTTAAGACAGTTCCTCATCTGATGTCTAGACTGCCTATATAAGTAACATACCTTAGAACTAAATAATCATTCATTACAATATAGCTTCACACGCTTAACACAAAGCTCTGCAGTGCTACAACTAGCATATTAACTCCATTAATATATGACAATCTTCTTCCTATTCGAACATACAAAATAAATTGTTAGTGTCACTTTGTAATTCTTTCTTTTATGTAAGTCCCTATACTATTGAGTTGGTTAAAAATCAATTTCCACCCACCTAGCTCTTTTCACTAGCAGTGAATAGTCTTCAATCTGCAGTGGTACTAGTGGCTACGTGATCGAATACTTCAATCTAGAAAGAAACCAATGATATCTCTCATTTGCATTTGAAACGAGTTGTGGTACATATCTCGACAACATAGTAAACTCTGCTTCATAGTGCATAACCAATCAATCTCCCTGCACCAACAACAACAACAACAAAGCCTTAATCCCACTACATGGGGTCGGCTACATGAATCCTTTTTTCTCCATTGCGTCCTATTTAGTGTCATATTTTCATTTAGTTCTAATAACTTAAGATCATCACCATTGCGTCCTATTTAGTGTCATATTTTCATTTAGTTCTAGTAAATTAAGATCATTTTTAATATTGCATCCTATTTAGTGTCATATTTTCATTTAGTTCTAATAAATTAAGATCATTTTTAATAGCGTCCTATTTAGTGTCATATTTTCATTTAGTTCTAGTAAATTAAGATCATTTTTAATACAATGAGTCCTATTTAGTGTCATATTTTCATTTAATTCTAGTAAATTAAGATCATTTTTAATACAATAGGCCCAAGTCTTCCTAGGTCTACCTCTGCCTTTCTTAACACAAGTCAGATTTAAAACATCTCCTCTCCTAATCGAACCATCTAATGGTCGACGTTTAATATGACCAAACCATCTAAGACGACTTTCTCTAATTTTGTCTGTCAAGATGGTCGACGTTTAATGTGACCAAACCATCTAAGATGACTTTCTCTAATTTTGTCCGTCATAAAATGGTCGACGTTTAATGTGACCAAACCATCTAAGACGACTTTCTCTAATTTTGTCTGTCACAGGAGCTACCCAACCCTAAGACCAAACCATCTAAGACGACTTTCTCTAATTTTGTCTGTCACAGGAGCTACACCAACCCTAGACTAAACCATCTAAGACGACTTTCTCTAATTTTGTCCGTCACAGGAGCTACACCAACCCTATCACAAATATATTCATTTCGCATTCTGTCTCTATGTGTAAAGCCACTCATCCACCTAATCATTCTCATCTCGGCAACACTTTCTGAGACGACTTTCTCTAATTTTGTCCGTCACAGGAGCTACACCAACCCTATCACGAATATATTCTTTTCGCATTTTGTCTCTAAGTGTAAATCCACTCATCCACCTAATCATTCTCATCTCGGCAACACTAGCATTTTGTCTCTAAGTGTAAAGCCACTCATCCACCTAATCATTCTCATCTCGGCAACACTAGCATTTTGTCTCTAAGTGTAAAGCCACTCATCCACCTAATCATTCTCATCTCGGCAACACTTAATCTTTATTATTATGCTTCTCTTTTAAAGGCCAACATTCAGCGCCATAGAGCATTGCAGGTCTTACCACCATATTATGTTGTCTCTTTTAAAGGCCAACATTCAGCGCCATAGAGCATTGCAGGTCTCACCACCGTTTATGTTTCTCTTTTAAAGGCCAACATTCAGCGCCATAGAGCATTGCAGGTCTCACCACTGTCTTATAAACGTTTTTAAAGGCCAACATTCAGCGCCATAGAGCATTACAGGGTCTCACCACCGTCTTATAAAATTTTCCACTCATCCACCTAATTATTCTCATCTCGGCAACACTTAACTTATTATTATGCTTCTCTTTGAAGGCCAACATTCAGCGCCATAGAGCATTGCAGGTCTCACCGCCGTCTTATAAAATTTTCCTTCAGCATTCAGCGCCATAGAGCATTGCAGGTCTCACCACCATCTTATAAAATTTTCCTTTCAGGCAGCGCCATAGAGCATTGCAGGTCTCACCACCGTCTTATAAAATTTTCCTTTCAGTCTTAGGCGGTACTTTTCTATCACTAAAAAGACCGAAGCATTCCTCCACTTCAACCAACTAACTTGAATTCTACTATTAACATCCACATCTATATCTAAAAAGACCGAAGCATTCCTCCACTTCAACCAACTAACTTGAATTCTACTATTAACATCCACATCTATATCCGTATCACACAAAAGGCCCGAAGCATTCCTCCACTTCAACCAACCAACTTGAATTTTACTATTAACATCTCCCATCTATATCACCATCGCTTTGAACAACATACCCAAGATATCTAAATCATTCACAACTTTTGTTGAGCTCAATTTTGAGGTCATTTCCTTTTCTAGGGTCTTAGGATCTAGCTCTAGGAGTTCCTATTGACCATCTTAGAAAATTAGAATTGAGACCCACACTTTTAAAAAATTTTAGTCAATTCCTATTTTCCTTTGATGTCCAGTATCTTTGGCACAAGATCATCGTCTTATAGACGAGCGATTATGGGTTATTTTGCGAATACTCAAGGGAAAAGTTCCTGATAGGACTTCAAGCCTTAGGGAGACATCGTCATAACCTTTTCGTCACATACACACATCAAATACACAAAGTTCACAAAATTGCACGAAATCGGACTTCAATTAAGCCCAGAGGACGGGTGAAAATGCGAACTTCTCCGGATGACTTCCAACGACAGATTGGACTGCACCAACGCGTCCGGGGTACCCATTTTGGTTGGAAAGGACACCCATATCGCCATATTTTCGACACGAGAAAATTGACACGCAAATCGATGAATTCGTCAAAATGACTTCCGACGGCCAGAACGTCAGAATTACCAAAAAGGAACATCCAATTTACAATGATTTCACACACGAATTAAAATGT
Organism: Phalaenopsis hybrid cultivar; assembly: GCA_002079205.1. Classification (NCBI taxonomy): domain Eukaryota; kingdom Viridiplantae; phylum Streptophyta; class Magnoliopsida; order Asparagales; family Orchidaceae; genus Phalaenopsis; species Phalaenopsis hybrid cultivar. The sequence goes on from JXCR01145728.1 coordinate 75,604, forward strand.
GTAAATCAAATTTTTACTTTAAAAATTAAGTACTTTTTTTATATACTTATATTTTTAATTAAATAATATTTATAAAAACTAATCTCTATTCACCTAACCCACGGCATTCGCGTATTTCTTTTTTCCTTCTTCGACCGAGAGCCGCTCGGGCGGAGCCCTAGCTTCCGCACGCGTCCCCTCTCCCCCGTCTCTTATGCCATTCGCGCGTGAGACGGCTCCCCTTCTTCTCCTCACACGCGGCATTCCACGGTCCATTCGCGTACACGGCCTCCTCGATCTCTGCTCGACCGAGCAACTTCCCAACGGTGGAACTCCACCTGGCCGACCCTTCCTCTGCCATAGGCTGCATTTCCTCTTGCCTTAAATCTTTCTCATCCTCTCCCTTTACCTGATTTGCTGACTAGAAAGGTTGGTAGGTGGCTGCTCTTCTCCTTTCATTGTTATAAAAAACCCCACTTGGGGAGGGTTTTGAGTTTGGGCCGAAAATTTTGAGAGTGGGGAGGTGCTGCCAAAATCTTTTCAAACTTACATTTTCTTCTCATCTTCTGTGGCTTCGGAGTTGTTAAAAATTTTTGAGAAAGAAAGGAAGAGTTCTTGAGAAAGAAGAGTGTTGCCGGAATCCTTTTTTAAGCTAGAAATTTCGAGTGTTTTTGACGTGGAGCATTTGTAGTGGTCTTTTCTTGAACCATTGTTATAGTTTTATTTCAAATCTGCTAAAAGATGTATTCATTTTCCTCTCCTCTGTTTTGTTGTCTTGCTCAAAACATGTTATTGGAAATCATTTTAAATGCTAGAAATTAATGTTTGGGGGCTCATATCTCACTTCTCTTGTTGCCCCTTGTTGAAATATATGCTGGATGTCATTTTTAAATGCTAAAAATCATATTTGGGGGCTCATATCTCACTTCTCTTGCTGCCCCCTTGTTGAAATATATGTTGGATTTGATTTTTGGTGTTGGGTTGATGCCTTAGCCGTGAGCTTCATATACATTTAGCTGGATTTGAGTCTTGGTTTTGGGTTGATGCCTTAGCCGTGAGTTTCATATACATTTAGCTGGATTTGAGTCTTGGTTTTGGGTTGCTGCCTTAGCAGTGAGCTTCATATCCATTTAGCTGGATTCGATTTTTGGTTTTGTGTTGATGCCTTAACCGTGAGCTTCATATTCATTGAGCTAGATTTGATTCTTGGTTTTGGGTTGCTGCCTTACCCGTGGGCTTTAGATTAAAATTGAAATTGAAGGGCTTTGATAATGGTATGATTTTTAGAGATACAGAAGGATACTCCCTATGGATTGTTCTCCTATATTTTATGAAATGTAGAAAGCTCTTGAAGTTTCATTTTGAGTTTGATATAAATTGAAGTCATATTGAGTTTGGAAATTCATAAAAGCGCCACTTGGAAAGGATATCCTTCTCGGGATTGATCCGATCTTTTTTCCTTTTAACAAATTTAAATGTTTTAGACTGAAACATTCATGAGTTTTATTGATTTAATTTGGTTTTAAAAATAGATCGATCTCATTTTCATTTATTTTATTTTTTTTATTTCTTTTTTTTTTTTAACGGTTAAGTTAAAAATGGGAATTTCCGATTTAATTAAATTTAGAAATGATTTATAATCTCAAGGGAAATAGGAGGGAAAGAGAAAATGAGAGAAAATTAATATTGAATTTTTGGAATGATACAATCTAGAGGGGAGAGAGTAGCGAACAATCCACCTCTTCCTTTACATAAGGAAAAATAGATTGCAAATTGGAAAACTAGCTGGAATAAAAAAAAATAAGAATTTAGATAACGATTGAGAGATTAGTGGACTTACTCTTAGATTCCTTAAGCTTTAAATCAATTTAAAATCCATTTCTTTTAATTAGGATTGAAGCACGACTCACAACTCTTTTGCTAAAACTATGAGTTTACCCCTAGGTTTTAGGAGTCTGGTAGCGAGCTCAGTTGGATCTATAGATGTTTGAGGGTTAGTGGAAAGGCACTTAATTGAGACTAGACACCTTAGGACACCTCAAGTTTAACCTAAAGTGCAGGCATCCTAGATTTT
>JXCR01145728.1:95458-106496 GCA_002079205.1 Phalaenopsis hybrid cultivar
TATTGTCTTACCCGTGAGCTTTTGATTAAAATTGAAATTGAAGGGTTTTGATAATTGTATGATTTTTAGAGGTACAGAAGGATACTCTCTATAGATTGTTCTCCTATATTTTATGAAATGTAGAAAGCATTTGAAGTTTCATTTTGAGTTTGATATAAATTGAAGTCATATTGGGTTTGGAAATTCATAAAAGCGCCACTTGAAAAGGATATCGTTCTCGGGATTGATCCGATTTTTTTTTCCTTTTAACAAATTTAAATGTTTTAGACCGAAACATATTCATGAGTTTTATTGATTTAATTTGGTTTTAAAAATGGATCGGTCTCATTTTCGTTTATTTTGTTTTATTTTTTTTTTTAACGGTTAAGTTAAAAATGGGAATTTCCGATTTAATTAAATTCAGAAATTATTTATAATCTCAAGGGAAATAGGAGGGAAAGAGAAAAAGAGAGAAAATTAAAATTTAAATTTAAATTTTTGGGATGATACAATGTAGAGGGGTGATAGAGTAGCGAACAATCCACCTCTTCTTTTACATAAGGAAAAATAGATTGCAAATTGGAAGACTAGTTGGAATAAAAAAAATGAGAATTTAGATAACAATTGAGAAATTAGTGGACTTACTCTTAGATTCCTTAAGCTTTGAATAAATTTAAAATCTATTTCTTTTAATTAAGATTGAAGCACGACTCACAACTCTTTTGCTAAAACTATGAGTTTACCCCTAGGTTTTAGGAGTCTGGTAGCGAGCTCAGCTGGATCTATAGATGTTTGAGGGTTAGTGGAAAGGCACTTAATTGAGACTAGACACCTTAGGACACCTCAAGTTTAACCTAAAGTGCAGACATCCTAGATTTTAAAAGCACAACTTAAGAAATAGTTTACCATCCTAATTTTCAAATGACTCTAAGAAATCCAAACATCTAACCTTAGTTAGAAGATAAGTAGGACACTAGGCATGAGGGTATACTAGATTGTGACTCATGACTGATTTAATTAAATCAAATAATAAAATTCTTACCTTAACTTGACCAAAACTGAATCCAATGCTCCGGGATTTGAGTTTGTCCTATACTCAAATACTCCTGGCAATTAGGGACATTCCAATATCACATATAAATTTCTTATTCTTGGTCATTTATATGTGGTATGGTATTTCATTTTATTTGTTTATTTTTTCTCTACAATTTACCTGTTTCTGTTAGTCTTTTTCAGGTCATACTTCCCTTTTTTACACAGCACATAATAGTTAAATTTAAAGGAGCAATGAACCTCTCAGGTGTACAGGTTTAATTTACATTACAACACTTTATTTTAAAAGCATGTTATATTGTTTTCATAGTCTGTTATACTGCTTCTTTCAGCATGTTATATTGTCTTTTCTCTTTACTATACAGTGCATTATTACTTTCCTTTCACACAGCATGCTTAGTTACTTTGATACACTATGTCTTAGTTTAGGATAACCTATTGGTTAGGAGCATGTTCAAAACTAAAACTAAATCAGGAGGTGCTACTACGATGAGTTTGGAGCGAACATCGTGGGCAGTGCGACGAGAAACAATTTTCAGATGGATCTGCAGCAACGAAACATCTTCATATCACATGAATATTTTCACAACACTATACACTTTCCTTAGTTTAAATAACAATCTATAGGATCACTCTTTAGGTTTTCTGTACAACTCTGGTGTACAATTATAAGTCCTAACGTTTTAGGATTCTGAGGTTACCGTACGGTACGGTGTAAATCCTTCTGTCTTTTAGGCTATTTGCACAGCCCAACGTTGTGCAAACATAAGTCCTAAATCTTAAATAATTTGCAGGATTGAAATACCAAATAATCATCACTTCAAAGACATAAAGCCGAATATTAGGATAGTTGGGAGTTCACCGGGGGTTTTTTTTCCCAGATCTGTGATATCCCCTACTTTTCTTCCTTTTGGATTCCTTGAATAATTGTTCCTACTTTGGGCCATTCATATTTGATTTTTCCATGTCCAACCGTGAAAACCTAAACTTTGAAATCTTGAAAGCAAAATCACCTGATCTTAATCATGTCCAATCGTGAAAACCTAAACTTTGAAATCTTGAAAACAAAACCACCTGATCTTAATCTAGCAGTTTTCTTAAGTGACTCTCAGTTATTTAAGATATAATTAACTATAGGGGCTTGCCTTTATAGGGAATCAGGATCCCAGGTAAAATAAACCTTATCTAACCCTCGTATTAGGTAGGAGAACTTGTCGGCAAATAGGACAATTTCGCAGACCAAATGGATGTCACAAATTGTTTAGTCTAGATGATTGAATCCTTATTACAAGTGATATGTTTATTTCTTTGGGATAAGTGTACTGCTTGTAGTATTGTATTAAATCATCTAAATTATTTAAAATGTGAGACTCGTTTGGTCTCACTTATTTTAAAAATTAAAATGTTACTTTTAAAAAATGAAAAAGGGTATATTTGTATTTAAATTATTTTCAAAACCATAAAATCATTCATTTTTTTTAAATCACGAAATTTAAATAAATAACAAAAATAAAACAGCCGACAACATCCCCGTCTATATCACCATCGCTTTGGACAACGGACCCAAGGTATCTAAATCGTTCACCTTTTAATAATTTGATCACCCAAAGTCACACTTCTGTCACTAGAGCTATTACAACTAAAAATACATTCCATGTATTCAATTTTATTTCTACTTAAACAAAGGCCTTTAGACTCCAATGTAATAAATTTATCCCACATCTATCTCATAATTGGCAGTGGTACAAACTAATCTCTAAAAGTTCTCGCAAACTCCTCCAACCATACCAAGTGGCTAGATCAACCACAAAATTTCTCCTATAACTACCCCTTGCCACCATCTCTCAGCTTCTCCCTCAAAGGCAAAGTTAGCAAGTGTAACTCTCAACTCTGATGGACATGACATACCAGCTAAAATTTTCTCCTCTCATCAGTCGTATTTTAACTTCCATGGACCCACCAGCTCCAAAAAATACAACGATCTCATATCCTAAAAAAGCTTCAAATACATATCCAATTGTGTTCTTTCAATGCTACTAGTCTGAGACTGAGAATTTTTAATCATTTCTGTCACAACACTCATCATTTCAGTAAATGGATCAGTATTAATGGTAATATTATGGGGCATGTTAATTTCTACAAAATCATCCCCGACTTCTTCCTCTTGATTTTCATAATTCTAATATAAAAGCAAATCAATTCAATTAAACTCAATTAAAGAATTCAATTTATAAAATTTATAGCTTAATTTAATCATCATTGTTATTTTTTTAATTAAAATTCATGTTACTTAAACTAACATCTCTCTGATATAACTTTTGTCAAGACTCGACCCGGGAGCAAGACGAGAACAACCGGTCAAATGAACTTAAGTTTCCAATTGTTCTATTTCTATCAGTAAAGTTTACTATTCAAATATTAAGTGAAAGAGTCACTAAAGATAACCTTTTAATTAACAAATAAAAATTTATCTTTCTAGTTACTGAACTTGCCCTTCTATACACATTAAGTCCACTGTATTCAGCCTATTCAAAAGCTAAAACCTGAAAAAAAAAATATTTAAACAATATAATGAATTATCTAACAAAAATAATAATAATAATGTTTTACTTTTATCGCCGCATAAGTAAAAGAGAAGTTGAAAAGGTTTTGAAAAAAACCAAGGGTAGAAAATCAACATGACATGATAATATCCCAATCGAAGTGTGGAAATATTTAAGAGATTTGGGAGTTTCTTGGCTAACTAAACTCTTTAATAATATTTTAAAAAATAAAAACATGCCTAAAGAGTGGAGTAAGAGCATTTTGGTCCCTATTTTTAAGAATAAAGGAGATGCACCAGAGTGTGTAAATTATATAGGAATTAAGTTAACGTGTCATACTTTAAAATTATGAGAAAAAGTAACAGAACATAGGTAAAGACATGATATAAAAATTTCTCATAGTCAGTTTGAATTTATGCTGGGCAAGTTTACTATGAAAGCTATATATTTATTCAGAAGTTTGATGGAGAACTACAGAGAGAATAAGGAGAATCTACATATGATTTTTATTAATTTAGAAAATAATTACGATAGAGTTTTAAGAAATGTCCTTTGGAGAGTTTTAGAGAAGAAAGGTGTTAATATTACTTATATTCAAGTCATTAAGGATATGTATACTAGAGTTGTTACTTGTGTTCGAACCAAAGGAGGATTGACTATATATTTTCCTATTTCAGTTGATTTACATCTAGGATCAGCTTTAAGCCGATATCTTTTTGCTTTAGTTATGGATGATCTTACTGGACATTTGTACCTTGTTGTGTGCTTTTCACCGATGATATCCTTCTTGTGGATAAGACCAGACAAAGAGTTTAGGAAAAACTTGAATTATGGAGGTCTACATCGGAGTCAAAAGGCCTTCGTTTGATTAGATCTAAAATTGAATACATGGAATAAAATTTTAGTAGTAGTAGCTATAGTGACAGAGTTATAACTATGGGTGATCAAATCATAAAAAACGTGTGAACGTTTTCGATATCTTGAGTCTATTGTTCAAAGTGATGGTGATATAAATGGGGATGTTATTAGTAGAATTCAAGTTGGTTGGTTGAAGTTGAGGAATGCATCAGGCCTATTGTGTGATTGGAAAAGTACTGCTTCGACTGAAAGGAAAATTTTATAAGGCGGTGAGACCTACAATGCTCTATGGCTCAAGATGTTGGCCTTTAAAAAAGAAGCATAATACAAAGTTAAGTGTGTTGAGATGAGAATGCTAGGTGGATGAGTGGCTTGACACTTTGAGACAAAAAGAGCAATGGATATATCTGTGATAAGTGTAGCTCCAGTAGAGGACAAAATTAAAGAGTCATCTTAGATGATTTGGTCACACTAAACGTCAACCATCTGATGATCCTATTAAGAGAGTAGCTGTTTTATATTCGACTTATATTAAAAGGGCAGAGGTGGACCTAAAAAGACTTGGGATCTTAATCTATTCAAATTAAATAAAAATACGATGCTCAATAGGATGCATTACATCTATCTCAAAATATCTTCAAAACATAATCTAGCATATCCCTGGCTGATATTTTCCAGTCAGCACAGTGGTTCATGATCTAAATTACACGATTATGATGAGTGGGAAGAGTGTCTATTCACCCCCAACTGATATTCTCTCGTGGACAAAACGATTAGCAGTCTACATATAATAATTTTCTATGGATGTAGGATAACAACTATGCACGTGGGTATATTAGCGTCCTCTATCCACAACATAGAAGAGTGAACTCCTCCTCTTAGCATGTACACACAAACTTTCATGTATACACTATTTTATTATTCATAATGTACATTCTTCTCTTNTCTGAACCCAGCTTAAAATAAACTCTATTTAATTCTTTGTATTAAATAGGAGAACTTGTCGGCAAATAAAACGATTTCGCAGACCAAACGAATGTCATATATTTCTTAGTTTATTTGATCGAGTCTCATCCTCAAGTCTTGTGTTTATCCCTCGGGATAGATAAGATTTGAGGTAAAGCACTCTTTCATTTAAACTGGAAAAATATAAAGTCAGTTTGATTTCATATTTTTCTTAAAACTTATATATATATATAAATTAAACGTCCTTCCAAAGCGGGCAACGAAATTTAAATTCCGGCGACCGACAGCTTCTTACGGGCAACTACCCCACAACTTTTTAGAGCCGACAAAGAGTAGATGTTTTATATTCGACTTATATTAAGAAGGGCATAGATGGACATAAAAAAACTTGGGATCTTAATCTATTCAAATTAAATAAAAATATGATGCTCAATAGGATGCAAATTGTTGTACTTTTAAATTTTACATCTCAAAAATATCGTCAAAACATAATCTAGCACAAACCTGGCTGATATTTTCCAGCAGCACAGTGGTTCATGATCTAAATTACACGATTATGATAAGTGGTAAGAGTGTCTACTCACCCCCAACTGATATTCGCTCGTGGACAAAACAATTAGCAGTCTACATATAATAATTTTCTGTGGATGTAGGATAACAACTATGCACGTGGGTATATCGGTGTCCTCTATCCACAACATAGAAGAGTGAACTCCTCTTAGCATGTACACACAAACTTTCATGTATACACTATTTTATTATTCATAATGTATATTCTTCTCTTATGAGACAATTTACATATATCTACTAATGAATAAATGCACTTTTAATAAATCTATAAGTCATGAAATAAACTGATATTTGAACCATCTTAGAATTTACATGTCATGTAATAATCTATANTTATCTACTAATGAATAAATACACTTTTACTAAATCTGTAAGTCATGAAATAAATTGATATTTGAACCATCTTAGAATTTACATGTCATGTAATAATCGATATATGCACATTTACTATAATTTAAATGTTATTCAATAATCTAATAATTCTATAAAAAATTTATTGTACAATTATTTAATATGCATAATTTCTTATCTAACAATATGAAAAATCTGTTATAAGTTAAATCTCACTATAACAGAGTATAAATAAAATCAAGCATACATTTAGAAATAATAAAAATTACTGAAATGAAGAAATATAATTATTCAACTGCCTTGCATGAAATGAAATATTCCAATTTTTTTCATCTTAAAATCAATTAATCTTAAATCTTGATTCTTGGTCATCATTGATATGATCTTTAACAATAATATTATACTAAACATCAAATTTAAAATTAATTAAATTTAAAACTTCGATTTTAATTACCTTAAATATTTTCCCCCACTACTGTCTTCTGTCCTCGTTTCAAATGGCGACAATCCGGTCCGAGGTTGAAATTAACCAAAACGGGTACAGACGGTCAGATCGTAAAAATTAAATTATTCTTAACTAATATTTTAATATATGAAAAAGCCACTAAACAAATGAATTGAAGTAAGAAAGTTAACTTTATCTCTTCCTGATAGTCTGCATCTTCTATAAACATGTTATCTTTTATTGCTCATCTATTAATAATTTAATTTAACTTAAAAATTTAGTTTAAAACAACAGTAATTTAACTAAAGCAAATGATACTCACACTACTAGGTTACAATAACATAATGAAAGGAAATCAATACGTGAGTCAGTTAAACATTTAATAAATCAATATAAAACATTTGATAGTTTATAAATAAGATTACTCACTATATTGCATAATATTTAAGGTATTTTACTATATTAATAGCATATCGATATTAATTATATTTGTACAACCTTCATAGAAGCACCGTTTAAAAATTTTACGAGTTATGATACTTCAATATCAATAACTTTTTCCATTTACGTGCACATGTACTCTAACGTTTTCTAGCTACTACCATAAGAGAGATGAACACCATCATAGTCAATCATGCACATGCAAACATATATATAGTCAAAATCATTCATATGCTTATCCTATAACATATAATATAACATATGTATCCTTAAATAACATGTTATGATTTTTACTATATGGAGACCTAACATTCACCAATAAAAAGAAGAGTATGTAAATTAGGATAAAATGATACATGAATTTATAGATATCAATAACTATTAATGCAATTGATTGAGAAAAAATAAAATACTACTATAAACCTTTAAGTATGAATACCAACTTTAAATTCACTCTATGAAATGATTTCTTACAAATTCTTAAACTTTCTCTTTCACAATATAAAATTCTAACATTAATATGTAACAGCTTATAATTAAATTGACTAAAAAAAATTACTAAATTGAAGGTATTCTTAACTTCGTATCTCTTCTTCTTCCTCTATCTCACTCTCTCTGACTCTCTCACAGTTTCCTATCTCTCTCTCGTTCTCCCTATCTCTCTCGACTCCTCTGTTGAGTTCGAATGGGAGAGAAAAAGTGAGGATAGAACTTATACTCTCAGAAGCAGTGGGTGAAATGATCGAACAATGCCTATGAAATGACACTTGTTTCGCAAGCATCGTAACAGTTTCATTTTCATTTTTTGTAACTTCTTGAAAATAAAGATTGTTATTACAATCTCCTATCCTTATAAAAATTTTGTTCTCAAAATTTAAAGTATAAGAATATACTTCATGCCTCAATTGTACAGTTGTGAATATATTTTTCTTATTTTTTATTACTTCTCCCATGTGACATCTTTTTCAGTTTCATGTTTCCATAATACACAAAAAAAAATAAATCTCTCTATTCCTTGGATGTTTCATATCATAATCTTTTATTCTTTTCAGCTCATCCACAAATGTCAAAACATGTTGAATATCTATTGAACCTATGAAAAACTTACTAACCTCATCAGCAATATACTCCTGAAGTAAAAAGATATGAAAGATATTATGTATCCCATACATGTGTGCTGATAGTGCAAGCCTGTAAGCCACTTTCCAAATCTTCTCTATGATTTCATATGGACCAACATACCGCATTGGCTTATTCCAAGTTCCAAGCAGGGTCGTGACAAAAAACAAATATCAATTCTTCTCTACCTTCTAATTTATAGTATTAATTCATAAAATGATAATCATTGCGATTCAAATAATTATGTTGAATTCCAAAATAAGAAATAAACTCTAACCTTCACAACTTCAAAACTCCTCGACNTATCAATTCTTCTCTACCTTCTAATTTATAGTATTAATTCATAAAATGATAATCATTGCGATTNATATCAATTCTTCTCTACCTTCTAATTTATAGTATTAATTCATAAAATGATAATCATTGTGATTCAAATAATTATGTTGAATTCCAAAATAAGAAATAAACTCTAACCTTCACAACTTCAAAACTCCTCGACCAATAATCTGAAATTTGCCCCAACTTGATTTTTTAACATTAATTAACATGAATCTAATTTAATACTTAACTATTTCATTAATTTAAATAAATCCTAAAATGAAAAAATTAATTAATTAATTAAAGTTAAGCATTATGCTCAACTTAAAGATCACGACAGCTACCCTTCTCACGCACGCAAGTGAGTCCCCTCCTCTTTTGCCCGAGCCCACGCAGATCACACGCAATCCCTCCCTTTCTCTTATGCTCACACCCTCACAAGATGTGCGATGCATCCTCCTTCACTTGAGCAAAACCTTCCCTTCTTCCTCGCCAGTTCGGTTAGGGCATGAGCAGCTTGATGCTTCTCTTCTTCGCATGCTAGGGNCTGCCCAACTTGATTTTTTAACATTAATTAACATGAATCTAATTTAATACTTAACTATTTCATTAATTTAAATAAATCCTAAAATGAAAAAATTAATTAATTAATTAAATTTAAGCATTATGCTCAACTTAAAGATCACGACAACTACTCTTCTCACGCACACAAGCGAGTCCCCTCCTCTTTTGCCCGAGCCCACGTTGATCACACGTAGTCCCTCCCTTTCTCTTATGCTCGCGTGCGATGCATCCTCCTTCACGTGAGCAAGACCTTCCCTTCTTCCTCGCCAGTTCGGTTAGGGCATGAGCAGCTTGATGCTTCTCTTCTTCGCATGCTAGGGNAAACTTAAAGATAGCGACAGCTACCCTTCTCACGCACGCAAGCGAGTCCCCTCCTCTTTTGCCCAAGCCCACGCAGTCCCTCCCTTTCTCTTATGCTCGCACCCTCACAAGATGTGCGATGCATCCTCCTTCACGTGAGCAAAACCTTCCCTTCTTCCTCGCCAATTCGGTTAGGGCATGAGCAGCTTGATGCTTCTCTTCTTCGCATGCTAGGGCTCGAGAGCTTCTTCTCGAAAATCAATTATCTTCTGCAAGCCGTGGTATCGTCTCCCCCTTCTTCTCTACTCTTACACGCGCAAGTTAGGGTTAGCACCGTCTCTTCTTCGACTTCGCCGCTTCCTTCCTCAANCTCTACTCTTACACGCGCAAGTTAGGGTTAGCACCGTCTCTTCTTCGACTTCGCCGCTTCCTTCCTCAAGCCAACCGTAAAAACGGTGAATCCTTGCTTCCTCTTCCTTCACGCATGCAAAGTGACTTGCCCTAGACGCAGGAGAGTCTTCTTTTCTTCTTCCTTTTTGAGTCTCGCCAGTCACCTACAAGCAACGAAAACTGGACATGAGAGCACTCCCCTCTGCGACCCTTCTTGCTCTCTCGTTCACTCTGTTTCTTGTAATTTCCCCCTTCACCAATTCAACGAGCGTAACTTAATCTCTCTCTTACGAAATGATTGAAACGATTGGTCGAACAGACACTAAACCCATTAAAATTTCTCTTCTTATGTTTCATTTTATTTTAATTATATTTCAGTTATTACAAAAATACTACACAGCAACTGTCTCTCAAATCATAAATCAGCAAGAGGCGTCATAAACTAGCTTGTCTCTTATAACATGCATGTTTTAAGTACAATGACAGATAACTAGATGAAGAGATTAAGGCTAAATGACCAAAACATCAAGCCGAAATAGGGTCATAACAAGTGATTGTAGAACTAGATTGCATAAGAACTNTGAGCATAACTTAATCTCTCTCTTATGAAATGATTGAAACGGTTGGTCGAACAGACACTAAACCCATTAAAATTTCTTTTCTTATGTTTCATTTTATTTTATTTATATTTCAGTTATTACAAAAATACTACATAGCAACTGTCTCTCAAATCGTAAATCAGCAAGAGGCGTCATAAACTACCATGTCTCTTATAACATGCATGTTTTAAGTACAATGACAGATAACTAGATGAAGAGATTAAAGCTAAATGACCAAAACATCAAGCCGAAATAGGGTCATAACAAGTGATTGTAGAACTAGATTGCATAAGAGCTCATTTTTTAAGAAAATTGAAGTCAATTACTTCAAAATAAAAGTAAAGGTGAACGCTTACAGCTTCTACTAACAAGTTTAAAGCATGCTCATGAAAAGAAATATACGTGCCTTCCATTCTTGAAATATTCCAAATTGGCGTGCAATTCTCTCGAACTCAGACTGATCACTGTATCTGATCCTAACATCACCATCTATGTTAGAAGCCTGTTGGATGACATCTGCTCCATAAAGGGGTTTTGCATCT
>JXCR01145728.1:106622-136411 GCA_002079205.1 Phalaenopsis hybrid cultivar
GGGGGGGGGATGGAGTTTTAACTCCCTATGGATGAGCAATAGTACATATATCTTATCTTCCCTCAGAAATTACACTAAACACTGATTTCTAAAGATCTCATTTAATGGATTGGGGTTAATATGCGATTTAATATCTAGTGTACTCTTTAGAAAGAAAGATTACAATTAACAGATAATGTAATATCTAAAGACATGAGATATAAGTGTAATTTAAAAAAATACAAGGGAGATATGTATGGTATTAATTATTTACAGAAGAGATAAGCATAGTGAACCCTAGCAAGATACCTACTTGAAATCTTGTAGTATGCAACTATTTCACCAGGCCTCTCAGGATGCACAGGCTGAAGATTCAAGTGCTGCAATAGAGCTATAATGATGATAACATTGCTGGCTAATACATTTCAATCGCTCAGAAAATTATCAAAAAATGAGTAGACAAGTGAATCATTGAAAAACTAGATAGAAGTAGAAGTTGCATAATTGGTCACTTGGCGACTTACTAGGTTTCTTTCAACATTTATGTGTTCATCATTTGCATATTTTTCTTTTGGCAGATTTTTCCACATAATGATCAAAAGCATGAGACAGTGCCAACATCAAAGTATCTTTTAATAGAACAAGTCGTTAAAGCAACTGATTTTTTTAAACAAATAAAGTTGAGTAATATAAAGTTCTTTTTTTTTTGTGGCAAGAAATGGACTGTTGATCTTTTGCAAAAAAAACCTTTTTCTATATGCCAAAAAAAACGCAATTTGTGAACTAAGTGTTTTTTAGTCAAACTTAGAACTTCGTAAGTAGAATTTAGAATACATTCTGCATTCTGAGCCCTAGCAAGTAGTGAAACTTCAAAGAAGATAGCCTAGATGAATTCAATTCTGTGTATTGTGCTCAGGTTTATCAAAATGTATTGACGTGATAGTTAAGATAAGAAAGGTACAAGTTAAAAACCAATGTAGGCCTTGCCCTCGGTTTAACACATTACACAAATGAATAACACAATAGGATAGCCTTCAACTATTCTGGTGTTGAAACTTATCTAACCCCATCTTATCATCATTATTAGTCTTATCCAAATCATTTGGGCTAGCAATGCTGAGCTCAAAAATTAAATTCAGGCTTGGTTAAATTAACATCAAATAATGCATTGAATTAAAATGATAAGTATTTATCAAGGACGGCAGAGATCTAGCCAACATTAAAAAAGTCTTCAGTAAAGAGAGGCCTGATCACCTTGTACAACTGAAGCGAGTAAAAATATTGCAAAGTTTATCGCTAGAGTATGCATACTTGAAATCAGATCCATGAAAAGAAAAATAGTTCTTCTAGTTTAGCAGCAACAATTAGATCTCAGACCTGAATATGTCTTATTTGGTTGTAACTCAAAGCTTTCCTTTTTACATCTGGATTTGTTCCATCCTGGAAATAGGGAAATTCACTTCATTGAAGTAAAATATTAGCATAACACTTTAAAACAAGGCGTGTGTACCTGAGACACAAAAATGGGAAATTTTGAAGCCACTGAACTCCTATGTCTAGAAAAGATGAACGTTAATATAGTTGTTAGCTATGAGAGCTCTACTTAAATAAAGGATATTTATTTTTTAACAAAGAAAAAAGAAAGATCTAAGAATATAATTAATGTAAAGAATGAACATACTTCAGGACAGATTCAATTGTTCTTTCAAGATACTCGGGGCGGTTGCAAGCCATTATTACAACAGCTGCTAAGGGTTCCTAGACATAAAGCAGCAGTGCAAATTTTCAGAAATAGACAAATAGTAATTGCTCAAATAATAGGTCAAAAAAAAAAAAAAAAAAAGAAAAGACAAATAGAGATTGACTAGCAGACTACATTCTCCACATAATTAGCTTGTCTTGCCACTTTCAAATACAAGGCCAAGATTATTGATATTAATACATAACCTAAGACCAATTTTGTGATCTTATTTGATCACTTTTTATAAAAATTAGGCCATTGATTCATGAAGAAAAAGATGATTTGTAACGCCCTTTACTAAAAAATACTACTTCTAGAATTTTTTTTAAATATCGAACTCATAGAAAATGTAAATTTCCTTGAACCTGGTCAATTTTTTAGCATTGCTTGATGAAGATTTAAATACTCANGCTCATAGAAAATGTAAATTTCCTTGAACCTGGTCAATTTTTTAGCATTGCTTGATGAAGATTTAAATACTCATACTCAGTAGAAACACTGAGTGAATATATAACCTGAGCAATTAACTTTTGTTTCCTCTACTTGGTAACCAGAGAATTGTTCTTCCATCCATAAATAGCACTAAATTAATTCATTTTGTATTCCAAATGTTTGGATCACCCAGTGTTATTGAGGATTTTGAGCATTTGAGAGAGTAGTTAGTGTTGTTAGGGTGTAATGCATTTATTAGTGAGCTTTCAACTTTATTATCAAATTCCTGTAAGTCCAATTCAAGTTCTGATTTCGAATTCTATTATTCCTGTAAGTCCAATTCAAGTTCTGATTTCAAATTCTATTATGGTTCTCTTCAATTCTTTCAACGCAATTTATTTCATTGGAAGCATTCATTTAAGGTTGTTTNCGTCCAATTCAAGTTCTGATTTCGAATTCTATTATGGTTCTCTTCAATTCTTTCAACGCAATTTATTTCATTGGAAGCATTCATTTAAGGTTGTTTTACAATTTTCTATTTCAATTTAATTGTATGTTAAAATTCATACAGTCATTTGAGTTTGTCCTATTTTAAGTTTATTAATTGAGAAATTTGATAGCATCCTGAAAACTCTCCCGCATATGGAGCATCTATAAGGGGTCTAAGTCTGCCCACCAAGTCAAAAAAAAAAAGGTGCATATGTGTGGCGTTCTAAACACCACGCCAGATATTAACTCACACCACACCAATAAAAACACGTATACAAATGCATGTACCTACTTAAAAACTTGCATAGAAGATTTCCTTGTCACATCAATAAAAATACGTCCTAGTACTTATCTAGTGGCATAAATCTTCTACTCCCATCATGCCAAGAAAGACGTGTTTGGATTGTCTTCCCACCATACTTAAAAACATATATGGTTATTCATCTGCACAAGAAAATAAGGCAAGCATCATATGATTTTCCCTCGCATCGGAATGAAGTAAAATCATATGATGAAAATAGATTCATAAACGTCAAAGTGAATTTGATTTTGAATTATAAATCTGCATGCACTTATGGTGGTGACAGATAGCCTAATGCATGACAAGTTGTTGAGATCAAATCCAAGGCCCCTTTTTTCCTCTCTTATTTCTTTTTCTTCTTTTTTATCTTTTTTGGGTATCTCTCTACTTAGAATGAAAAAATAAGAGAAAGAGAAAGAGAGAAAAAAAGGGGGTGATAGAGAGGGATAGAGGAAGAGAATGAGAGAAAAAGAGGATGTCAAAGAGGGAGGGGGTNTAAGAGAAAGAGAAAGAGAGAAAAAAGGGGTAATAGAGAGGGATAGAGGAAGAGAATGAGAGAAAAAGAGGATGTCAAAGAGGGAGGGGGTAGGGTAGATATAGTAAGAGAAGAGAGAATGAAGAAAACTGAGAGAAATGTGAGGAGGAAGACAAAAAAAATGAGTGGGGTGGAGAGTTGAGAGGAGGAGAGAAATAGGAATAGAGAGAGTGATGGTGAAGAGAGAAATAANAAGGTAGATATAGTAAGAGAAGAGAGAATGAAGAAAACTGAGAGAAATGTGAGGAGGAAGAGAGAAAGAATGAGTGGGGTGGAGAGTTGAGAGGAGGAGAGAAATAGGAATAGAGAGAGTGATGGTGAAGAGAGAAATAAGAGAGAGAGAGGCCACAGTGAAATCGGTGTCAACTCGGCGTCAACGGAGGAAATTGCTGACAAGGTTACTGCCCAAAAAGATAGCTTTTGAAGAGGCAGTGCTTGGAAACAAAAGAATTTTCAGAATTGTGGCAGAAGATTTGTGAAGCATAACTAATGTTTGTATGACTACTTAATGGAGAAAAGAGTAAAAACACAAAAAAAGAAAAAAATTGATAAGAGAGTACATGAAAAATATTAGCATAAAACTTTATACAGAAAATTAGAATTATCATTATAGTCAANAAAAAAAATTTGATAAGAGAGTACATGAAAAATATTAGCATAAAACTTTATACAGAAAATTAGAATTATCATTATAGTCAATATTTTAAATAATACTCATATTGAAGTTTATTGAACAGGAAAAAAAATGATTGAAATTGAAGATGATGAGGGAAAATGAAAGGATTTTAATACAAATAAAGATGATGGAGATTAGGAATCAATAAAATAAGATAATTATAATGAAGACCCTCTAAGTGATGGAAGTGGGAGAAAGCTTCAAATTAACTAGATTTTTTTTTAACTTCTTATTATCTAATATTTGCATAACATTTTATAGTGTTATTTTGATAATTTTGGACCACTCTCAAATGCTTTATTGACATTGGAGCTGGCAGACCCGCAAAATTGTAGAAACAAGGAATTCCATCAATGTAGGATTCCGAGTATCCCAAAATCAACAATACCGGGATCGTAGATGCTGAAAAGTGCCGCAAAAGCACGTCGATGGCATTATATTTCAACATATTTTTCTCATTTTTTTATTTATTTCATATTTCTTTATTTCCTAATTTCTTCTTTCTAATTAAGTTATTTCTATTAGAAGACTATTTATGAGTTATATTTTGCTGGTTTTTTGGAGACTTTGGTTTTTTTTATGATACTTGGAGATGATGTCTCCCGTTTTTCCTATTGAAGTGTTGTATCTTTGGATTTTTTTGGATGGTGTGCTTGCAGCCTGTAGAACTAAAGTGTTGATGTCACGGTCTAGTCAAGGGCTTAGAATTAACTAATGCGAGAACAGACAGTTAGATATTGTAATATTTCATTTAGTTTTCACAGATTAACATGACTTCTGATTTACAAAGGAGTCACTATGAAACCAGAAGGTACACTGCACAGAAAAAAAATTATCCAAAGACAACAACATAGTCTGTAGTAAAACATTATTTCAAACCAACGCATAACAGTATATCACTACTCAAAAGTAAACAATACAATAATTACAGCCACAATACACAATATAATACCTATCAACGGTAGTTCTCCTATAAATCATCTCTCGTCTGTCAGTCATATCAATCTNAGAATCAATAAAATATGATAATTATAATGAAGGCCCTCTAAGTGATGGAAGTGGGAGAAAGCTTCAAATTAACTAGATTTTTTTAGACTTCTTATTATTTAATATTTGCATAACATTTTATAGTGTTATTTTGATAATTTTGGACCACTCTCAAATGCTTTATTGACATTGGAGCTGGCAGACCCGCAAAATTGTAGAAACAAGGAATTCCAGCAATGTAGGATTCCGAGTATCCCAAAATCAACAATACCGGGATTGTAGATGCTGAAAAGTGCCGCAAAAGCACATCGATGGCGTTATATTTCAACATATTTTTCTCATTTTTTTATTTATTTCATATTTCTTTATTTCCTAATTTCTTCTTTCTAATTAAGTTATTTCTATTAGAAGACTATTTATGAGTTATATTTTGTTGGTTTTTTGGAGACTTTGATTTTTTTATGATACTTGGAGATGTTGTCTCCTGTTTTTCCCTATTGAAGTGTTGTATCTTTGGATTTTTTTGGATGGTGTGCTTGCAGCCTGTAGGATTAAAGTGTTGATGTCACGGTCTAGTCAAGGTCTTAGAATTAACTAATGCGAGAACAGACAGTTAGATATTGTAATATTTCATTTACTTTTCACAGATTAACATGGCTTTTGATTTACAAAGGAGTCACTATGAAACCAGAAGGTACACTGCACAGAAAATCAAATTATCCAAAGACAACATAGTCTGTAGTAGAACATTATTTCAAACCAACGCATAACAGTATATCAGTACTCAAAAGTAAACAATACAATAATTACAGCCATAATACACAATATAATACCTATCAACGGTAGTTCTCCTATAAATCATCTCTCGTCTGTCAGTCATATCNTACATATATCTACTAATGAATAAATGCACTTTTACTAAATCTATAAGTCATGAAATAAACTGATATTTGAACCATCTTAGAATTTACATGTCATGTAATAATCTATATATGCACATTTACTATAATTTAAATGTTATTCAATAATCTTACAATTCTATAAAAAATTTATTGTGCAATTATTTAATATGCATAAATTCTTATCTAACAATATGAAAAATTTGTTATAAGTTAAATCTCACTATAACATAGTATAAATAAAATCAAACATACATTTAGAAATAATAAAAACTACTGAAATGAAGAAATATAATTATTCAACTGCCTTGCATGAAATGAATATTCCAATTTTTTTCATCTTAAAATAACTTAATCTTAAATCTTAATTCTTGGTCATCATTGATATGACCTTAATAATAATATTATACTAAACATCAAATTTAAAATTTATAAATTTAAAACTTTGATTTTAATTACATTAAATGTTTTCCCCCACTACTGTCTTCTGTCCTCATTTCAAACGGCGACGATCCGACCCGAGGTTGAAATTAACCAAAACGGGTACAGACGGTTGGATCGTGAAAATTAAATTATTCTTAACTAATATTTTAATATATGAAAAAGACACTAAACAAATGAATTGAAGTAAGAAAGTTAACTTTATCTCTTCCTGATTGTCCGAATCTTCTATAAACATTTTATCTTCTATTGCTCATCTGTTAATAATTTAATTTAACTTGAAATTTTAGTTTAAAACAATAGTAATTTAACTAAAGCAAATGATACTCACACTACTAGATTACAATAACATAATGAAAGGAAATTAATACGTGAGTCAGTTAAATATTTAATAAATCAATATAAAATATTTGATAGTTTATAAATAAGATTACTCACTATATTGCATAATATTTAAGGTATTTTACTATATTAATAACATATCGATATTAATTATATCTGTACAACCTTCATAGAAGCACCGTTTAAAAATTTTATGAGTTATGATACTTCAATATCAATAATTTTTTTCATTTACGTGCACATGTACTCTAACGTTTTCTAGCTACTACCATAAGAGGGGTGAACACCATCATAATCAATCATGCACATACAAACATATATATAGTCAAAATCATTCATATGCTTATCCTATAACATATAATATAACATATGTATCCTTAAATAACATGTTATGATTTTTACTATATGGAGATCTAACATTCACCAATAAAAAGAAGAGTAAGTAAATTAGGATAAAATAATACATGAATTTATAGATATCAATAACTATTAATGCAATTGATTGAGAAGAAATAAAATACTACTACAAATCTTTAAGTATGAATACCAACTTTAAATTCACTCTATGAAATGATTTCTTCCAAATTCTTAAACTTTTTCTTTCACAACTTAAATTCTTCTTAGCTCGTTATGTTTCATAAAATTCTAACATTAATATGTAACAGTTTATAATTAAATTGACTATAAAAAATTACTAAATTGAAAGTACTCTTAACTCCTTATCTCTTCTTCTTCCTCTATCTCACTCTCTCTGACTCTCTCACAGTTTCCTATCTCTTTCTCTCGTTCTCCCTATCTCTCTCGACTCCTCTGTTGAGTTCGAATGGGAGAGAAATAGAGAGGATAGAACTTATACTCTCAAGGGCAGTGGGAGAAATGACACTTGTTTAGCAAGCATCGTAACAGTTTCATTTTCATTTTTTGTAACTTCTTGAAAATAAAGATTGTTATTACAATATCCTATCCTTNTTAACATTAATTAACATGAATCTAATTTAATACTTAACTATTTCATTAATTTAAATAAATCCTAAAATGAAAAAATTAATTAATTAATTAAAGTTAAGCATTATGCTCAACTTAAAGATCACGACAGCTACCCTTCTCACGCACGCAAGTGAGTCCCCTCCTCTTTTGCCCGAGCCCACGCAGATCACACGCAATCCCTCCCTTTCTCTTATGCTCACACCCTCACAAGATGTGCGATGCATCCTCCTTCACTTGAGCAAAACCTTCCCTTCTTCCTCGCCAGTTCGGTTAGGGCATGAGCAGCTTGATGCTTCTCTTCTTCGCATGCTAGGGCTCGAGAGCTTCTTCTCGAAAATCAATGATCTTCTGCAAGTCGTGGCATCGTCTCCCCCTCCTTATCTACTCTTACACGCGCAAGTTAGGGTTAACACCGTCTCTTCTACGGCTTCGCCGCTTCCTTCCTCAAGCCAACCGTAAGAACGGTGAATCCTTGCCTCCTCTTCCTTCACGCATGCAAAGTGACTTGCGCTAGATGCAGGAGAGTCTTCTTTTCTTCTTCCTTTTTGAGTCTCGCTAGTCACCTACAGGCAACGAAAACTGGACATGAGAGCACTCACCTCTGCGACCCTTCTTGCTCTCTCGTTCACTCTGTTTCTTGTAATTTCCCCCTTCACCAATTCAACGAGCGTAACTTAATCTCTCTCTTACAAAATGATTGAAATGATTGGTCGAACCGACACTAAACCCATTAAAATTTATTTTCTTATGTTTCATTTTATTTTATTTATATTTCAGTTATTACAAAAATACTACACAGCAACTGACTCTCAAATCGTAAATCAGCAAGAGGCATCATAAACTAGCATGTCTCTTATAACATGCAGATTTTAAGTAAAATGACAGATAACTAGATGAAGAGATTAAGGCTAAATGATCAAAACATCAAGCCGAAATAGGGTCATAGCAAGTGATTGTAGAACTAGATTGCATAAGAACTCATTTTTTAAGAAAATTGAAGTCAATTACTTCAAAATAAAAGTAAAGGTCAACGCTTACAGCTTCTACTAACAAGTTTAAAGCAAGCTCATGAAAAGAAAAATACGTGCCTTCCACTCTTGAAATATTCCAAATTGGCGTGCAATTCTCTCGAACTCAGACTGATCACTGTATCTGATCCTGACATCTCCATCTATGTTAGAAGCCTGTTGGATGACATCTACTCCATAAAGGGGTTTTGCATCTGCAACTATTTTTGCAAAGTGCTTCGAGAAATTTCCCTGCCATCCATCATAGTAGTGCAAATTCAGCTATTACATCATAGGCACCGGCAAGACACTTGGAAAAATGGAAATACCTCCTTTAGATAACCGAGATCCATTTCCTTCCAGTTAATCTATTTCCAATAATCACAGGAAAGTATAAGATCTTTGATAAAAAAAGTCGGGGCAAGACAGAAAATAGATACTTCTTGAACATACACGGGCATCATTTAATTTGATAGGCTCCAAATATTGCTTGAAAAACAGCCCCATGCTAGAACCCTGAAAAGAAGCCACATATAAAGGCCATATTTTTTAAACAAAGATATGAATAAAGCGGATACATACATGTTCACCGAAATTAAATGTTCTACAGATCTCCGGGCGAATAAATTGGCGATTCTTACGTACAACCTTTAGTCTTAACCAGTCATCCCAATAAGTGTGTCATGTCAAGGAAGATTTCCAGAAAAATACCATGCAATCATAATTTACAAACTATGTAGTTGAGGATATGCTTTAGGCCACTTAGGCGACAGTTCAACCCAGGTAGATTTTGTCAGCATCCATCCCAGTCCAGGAAAGAAATCAGAACGGTAAAGGGCCTCTGCAGATAAATGATATCTTCATTAAGGCAAATAGATTTCATTAACAAAAACGCTTCTAGCAAATCAGAGCTCACCAGCATCAAGAACAAACTGCCGTTGACCATTATCATTCCATGAAGAAACAGCCATGACGCTCCTTTAAAAGTGAATTATTGCATGATTAACCAGTGATTTTATAGTTAATTGTAGCTGTAATTAATATTCCATTAGATATGTCACTTTTGGGCATACTTATCATTGTCAAGTAGAGTCGCTGTGGCCTCAAAATANAAATTATTGCATGATTAACCAGTGATTTATAGTTAGTTGTAGCTGTAATCAATATTCCATTAGATATGTCACTTTTGGGCATACTTGTCATTGTCAAGAAGAGTCGCTGTGGCCTCAAAATAATCAAAAAAATCTGGGGCAATCTCCATGTCATCTGTCAAGAAACAAAAGNTCGTTGACCATTATCATTCCATGAAGAAACAGCCATGACGCTCCTTCAAAAGTAAATTATTGCATGATTAACCAGTGATTTTATAGTTAGTTGTAGCTGTAATAAATATTCCATTAGATATGTCACTTTTGGGCATACTTATCATTGTCAAGTAGAGTCGCTGTGGCCTCAAAATAATCAAAAAAATCTGGCGCAATCTCCATGTCATCTGTCAAGAAACAAAAGCTCAGTTATAATTTAAAAGGCTGTGCATAAACCGAACAAGAACAACAAGCTTATAAAGCCAATGATACCTTCCAATATAATTACACGACTGAAATTCTTTTTGAAANGAAACAAAAGCTCAGCTATAATTTAAAAGGCTGTGCATAAACCGAACAAAAACAACAAGCTTATAAAGCCAATGATACCTTCCAATATAATTACACGACTGAAATTCTTTTTGAAAAAAAGCTCGTCCAAGGCCCACTTATAATGCCCTGGGAAGTGTAAGTCCTCTTAGTCCAAGACAAATCGTTTGAATGATAAAAAAGAGGGGGGGTGGTGGGTGGATGGGGTTCATTTTAACTCCCCTATGGATGAGCAATAGTACATATATCTTATCTTCGCTCAGAAATTACACTNTGGGGGGTGGAGGGAGGAATGGGGTTCATTTTAACTCCCCTATGGATGAGCAATAGTACATATATCTTATCTTCGCTCAGAAATTACACTAAACACTGATTTCTAAAGATCTCATCTAATGGATTGGGGTTAATATGCGATGTAATATCTAGTGTACTTTTTAGAAAAGAAAGATTACAATTAACAGATAATGTAATATCTAAAGACATGAGATATAAGTGTAATTTAAAAAAATGCAAGCGAGATATGTATGGTATTAATTATTTACAGAAGAGATAAGCATAGTTAACCCTAGCAAGATACCTACTTGAAATCTTGTAGTATGCAACTATTTCACCAGGCCTCTCAGGCTGCACAGGCTGAAGATTCAAGTGCTGCAATGGAGCTATAATGATGATAACTTTGCTGGCTAATACATTTCAATCGCTCAGAAAATTATCAAAAAATGAGTAGACAAGTGAATCATTGAAAAACTAGATAAAAGTAGAAGTTGCATAATTGGTCACTTGGTAACTTACTAGGTTTCTTTCAACATTTATGCGTTCGTCATTTGCATGTTTTTCTTTTGGCAGATTTTTCCACATNAGAGCTATGATGATGATAACTTTGCTGGCTAATACATTTCAATCGCTCAGACAAGTGAATCATTGAAAAACTAGTTAGAAGTAGAAGTTGCATAATTGGTCACTTGGTGACTTACTAGGTTTCTTTCAACATTTATGCGTTCGTCATTTGCATGTTTTTCTTTTGGCAGATTTTTCCACATAATGATCAAAAGCATGAGACAAAGCCAACATCAAAGTATCTTTTAATAGAACAAGTCGTTAAAGCGTCTGATTTTTTTAAACAAATAAAGTTGAGTAATATTTAGTTCTTTTTTTTTGTGGCAAGAAATGGACTGTTGATCTTTTGCAAAAAAAACCTTTTTCTAAATGCCAAAAAAAATGCAAATTGTTAACTAAGTGTTTTTTAGTCAAACTTAGAACTTCGTAAGTAGAATTAAGAATACATNCAAAAAATGCAAATTGTTAACTAAGTGTTTTTTAGTCAAACTTAGAACTTCGTAAGTAGAATTAAGAATACATTCTGCATTCTAAGCCCTAGCAAGTAGTGAAACTTCAAAGAAGCTAGCCTAGATGAATTCAATTCTGTGTATTGTGCTCAGGTTTATCAAAATGTGTTGACGTGATAGTTAAGATAAGAAAGGTACAAGTTAAAAACCAATGTAGGCCTTGCCCTAGGTTTAACACATTACACAAATGAATAACACAATAGGATAGCCTTCAACTATTCTGGTGTTGAAACTTATCTAACCCCATCTTATCATCATTATTAGTCTTATCCAAATCATTTGGGCAAGCAATGCTGAGCTCAAAAATTAAATTCAGGCTTGGTTGAATTAACATCAAATAATGCATTGAATTAAAATGATAAGTATTTATCAAGGACGGCAGAGATCTAGCCAACATTAAAAAAAGTCTTCAGTAAAGAGAGGCCTGATCACCTTGTACAACTGAAGCGAGTAAAAATATTGCAAAGTTTATCGCTAGAGTATGCATACTTGAAATCAGATCCATGAAAAAAAAAATAGTTCTTCTAGTTTAGCAGCAACAATTAGATCTCAGACCTGAATATGTCTTATTTGGTTGTAACTCAAGGCTTTCCTTTTTACATCTGGATTTGTTCCATCCTGGAAATAGGGAAATTCACTTCATTGATGTAAAATATTAGCATAACACTTTAAAACAAGGCGTGTGTACCTGAGACACAAAAATGGGAAATTTTGAAGCCACTGAACTCCTATGTCTAGAAAAGATGAACGTTAATATAGTTGTTAGCTATGAGAGCTCTACTTAAATAAAGGAATGTATTGACAAATAGTATTTAATATAGTTAATATATTTATTTTTTAACAAAGAAAAAAGAAATATCTAAAAATATAAGTAATGTAAAGAATGAACATACTTCAGAACAGATTCAATTGTTCTTTCAAGATACTCGGGGCGGTTGCAAGCCATTATTACAACAGCTGCTAAGGGNAGGATATTTATTTTTTAACAAAGAAAAAAGAAAGATCTAAGAATATAATTAATGTAAAGAATGAACATACTTCAGGACAGATTCAATTGTTCTTTCAAGATACTCGGGGCGGTTGCAAGCCATTATTACAACAGCTGCTAAGGGTTCCTAGAAATAAAGCAGCAGTGCAAATTTTCAGAAATAGACAAATAGTAATTGCTCAAATAATAGGTCAAAAAAAAAGAAAAAAAAAGAAAAGACAAATAGAGATTGACTAGCAGACTACATTCTCCACATAATTAGCTTGTCTTGCCACTTTCAAATACAAGGCCAAGATTATTGATATTAATACTAACCTATGAATAATTTTGTGATCTAATTTGATCACTTTTTATAAAAATTAGGCCATTGATTCATGAAGAAAAAGATGATTTGTAACGCCCTTTACTAAAAAATACTACTTCTAGAATTTTTTTTAAAATATCGAACTCATAGAAAATGTAAATTTCCTTGAACCTGGTCAATTTTTTAGTATTGCTTGATGAAGATTTAAATACTCATACTCAGTAGAAACACTAAGTGAATATATAACCTGAGCAATTAACTTTTGTTTCCTCTACTTGGTAACCAGAGAATTGTTCTTCCATCCATAAATAGCACTAAATTAATTCATTTTGTATTCCAAATGTTTGGATCACCCAGTGTTATTGAGGATTTTGAGCATTTGAGAGAGTAGTTAGTGTAGTTAGGGTGTAATGCACTCATTAGTGAGCTTTCAACTTTATTATCAAATTCCTGTAAGTCCAATTCAAGTTCTGATTTTGAATTCTATTATGGTTCTCTTCAATTCTTTCAACGCAATTTACTTCATTGGAAGCATTCATTTAAGGTTGTTTTACAATTTTCTATTCCAATTTAATTGTATTTTAAAATTCATACAGTCATTTGAGTTTGTCCTATTTTAAGTTTATTAATTGAGAAATTTGATAGCATCCTGACAACTCTCCCGCATATGGAGCATCTATAAGGGGTCTAAGCCTGCCCACCAAGTCAAAAAAAAAAAGGTGCATATGTGTGGTGTTCTAAACACCACGCCAGATATTAACTCACACCACACCAATAAAGACGCGTATACAAATGCATGTACCTACTTAAAAACTTGCATAGAGGATTTCCTTGTCACATCAATAAAAATACGTCCTAGTACTTATCTAGTGGCACAAATCTCCTACTCCCATCATGCCAAGAAAGACGTGTTTGGATTGTCTTCCCACCATACTTAAAAACATATATGGTTATTAATTTGCACAAGAAAATAAGGCAAGCATCATATGATTTTCCCTCGCATCGGAATGAAGTAAAATCATATGATGCAAATAGATTCATTAACGTCAAAGTGAATTTGATTTTGAATTATAAATCTGCATGCACTTATGGTGTTGACTGATAGCCTAATGCATGACAAGTTGTTGAGATCAAATCCAAGGCCCCTTTTTTCCTCTCTTATTTCTTTTTCTTCTTTTTTATCTTTTTTGGGTTTCTCTCTACTTAGAATGAAAAAAGAAGAGAAAGAGAAAGAGAGAAAAAAGGGGGTGATAGAGAGGGATAGAGGAAGAGAATGAGAGAAAAAGAGGATGTCAAAGAGGGAGGGGGTGGGGTAGATATAGTAAGAGAAGAGAGAATGAAGAAAACTGAGAGAAATGTGAGGAAGAGAGAAAGAATGAGTGGGGTGGAGAGTTGAGAGGAGGAGAGAAATAAGAATAGAGAGAGTGATGGTGAAGAGAGAAATAAGAGAGAAAGAGAGGCCACGGTGAAATCAGTGTCAACTTGGTGTCAACGGAGGAAATTGCTGACAAGGTTAACGCCCAAAAAGATAGCTTTTGAAGAGGCAGCGCTTGGAAACAAAAGAATTTTCAGAATTGTGGCAGAAGATTTGTGAAGCATAACTAATGTTTGTATGACTACTTAATGGAGAAAAGAGCAAAAACACAAAAAAAAAATGATAAGAGAGTACATGAAAAATATTAGCATAAAATTTTATACAGTAAATTAGAATTATCATTATAGTCAATATTTTAAATAAAACTTTTATTGAAGTTTATTGAACAGGGAAAAAAATGATTGAAATTGAAGATGATGAGGGAAAATGAAAGGATTTTAATACAAATAAAGATGATGGAGATTAGGAATCAATAAAATAAGATAATTATAATGAAGACCCTCTAAGTGATGGAAGTGGGAGAAAGCTTCAAATTAACTAGATTTTTTTTTAACTTCTTATTATCTAATATTTGCATAACATTTTATAGTGTTATTTTGATAATTTTGGACCACTCTCAAATGCTTTATTGACATCGGAGCTGGCAGGCCCGCAAAATTGTAGAAACAAGGAATTCCATCAATGTAGAATTCCGAGTATCCCAAAATTAACAATACCGGGATCGTAGATGCAGAAAAGTGCTGCAAAAGCACGTCGATGGCGTTATATTTCAACATTTTTTTCATTTTTTTATTTATTTCATATTTCTTTATTTCCTAATTTCTTCTTTCTAATTAAGTTATTTCTATTAGAAAACTATTTATGAGTTATATTTTGCTGGTTTTTTGGAGACTTTGGTTTTCTTTATGATATGTGGAGAAGTTGTCTCCTGTTTTTCCCTATTGAAGTGTTGTATCTTTGGATTTTTTTGGATGGTGTGCTTGTAGCCTGTAGGATTAAAGTGTTGATGTCACGGTCTAGTCAGGGGCTTAGAATTAATTAATACGAGAACAGACAGTTAGATATTGTAATATTTCATTTAACTTTTCACAGATTAACATGACTTCTGATTTATAAAGGAGTTACTATGAAACTACAAGGTACACTGCACAGAAAATCAAATTATCCAAAGACAACAACATAGTCTGTCAGTAAAACATTATTTCAAACCAACACAACAGTATATCACTACTCAAAAGTAAACAATACAATAATTACAACCATAATACACAATATAATACCTATCAACGGTAGTTCTCCTATGAATCATCTCTCGTCTGTCAGTCATATCAATCTAATATTTTTTTCTGAAAAAAACCATTAATTTTAAGAATAAATTACAACACTAAGTCAACAATTATAATTTTTTATGCATTAAATTAATATACAAATGTTATACATGAGTCCCAGGAAAGTATAATATATTAATAAATCAAATTACAAGCTTTTATTTTTAATTTGACAATTCTCATTTCAATTTAAGTATTTATCCTTTTTAATCTCTCTAAAAAATCATATATGGATTGTCGTCATTCCCAAAAGTATTCTCAAAATTGTATCTGCGGGTACCCTTAAAAGTTTATACCCGTAGATAACCGCAAAATTTTGCATTTGAAAGTACACATTTATTATTTCTATTTTTTTTTCCGTGTACGGGTACATCACATCTCTTGTTAGTACCATCTAGGGGTAATTCTAAATGTCTTAATGCTTTACAATGCATTTCCTCTAATTACCTCATTTTAAAGTCATTGAATAAACATTTTCCCTTTTTATTATTTCATTTCATCATTTCAATGATTCTTTTAACTTACAACATGCATATAATTATTAAAGTATCTGAAGTAATAATGTAAGTCTTAAATATCAATTTAATACATATAAGAAAGTAATTACTCACCTTAGCCTTTAAGTGACCTCTGTAAAAATTTATTCCTCCACTGCCTCTTAGTCTCACCTCTATCAATCAAATGTGCCAGTATAAGGATTTTAAACTCTCTTTTGATTCTAATCAAAGATTCTAAGTCAGGGAAAATTCAATATACTTTTAATGACATTAAATTAAATCAACTTACAAAACAAATGCATAACTCTTACCCCAACTTCACTATATCATTAATCTTTTACCAATCTCAATTTTGAATAGCCTTCTTAAATACTTCCTAATTAATAAAAATTTAATAACATTAATTTAACCAATTATATTATTTATTATAATAATAATAATAACATCAACAATTATCTAACGAGTTTCTCGGGTCAATCTCCTTACTCGCATGCTTTACTTTCTTGTGTGAAATCAATAATTTCTGACCCCAAAACTTACATTCCTTGATTTAAGATTTTTGAAATAAATTAATAAACTCGAACTTTAATACCTATAACGATAATTTAATCCATCAAACTTGATATTAAACTAATAATGCTTGAATTATTTTTTTTTCAAATCTTACCTTCTTTAGGCTTGGCTCGGTTTAGCCCCTTACTCGCACAAATTTTTCCTGCACGTGAGTCTTTACCTCCTTTATTCTTCCTTTGCACTGGAGCTGCTTTAACCTGCAACTAGGGCTCAAGCTTCTCTTCATCTACTACTTTGCATGGTAACAACACATGAAGCAGCCTTCACTTCTTTTGTCGAGCGCTCGATCTGACTGCACTACCATATGCGCTCCTTCCTCCTTCGACTAGGGTTCAAGACGACAGTGACGTCGCACAAGAGACTTCTCCTCGAAAACTACGGTTCTTACTCTTCCCTCGGTTAGGGTTTCATCCTTCAAACACAAGAGTCGAAGCCTCCCACACATGTAAGTGGTGACTTCTTCCCTTCTTCCTCCTTGTTCTTCCCTCTCCTTCTCTACCAATCATCTAGAGCACGCACAAAACTTTTCCTTCTCACATTCTCCCACTCTGGACCTCTCTCTATCTCGATTCTTTCTCGATTCTAAAATGAGTTAGCCTCCTTAAGTAAAACTATCAACACGGTTATTCAATCCCATCAATTCAATTTTATTATTATTATTATTTGTATGTATTAAGAATTTAACATAATTTTTTATTGAAATAAAAGAAGATATAAATACATGTTACATGAATTCTAAAATAAAAATGAAATAACTCACATATCTCCAAAATTACAATTAATCAATTCCTAATAACAACATGATGATAAAATGACAGACATAAAATAGGACATACATAATATAAGAAATAAACATAAAGGAAATAAATCAATACTAATAACTTCTAACATAAAATAAGAAATAATCGGAAAGGAAATAAATCAATCACTCCCCCTCACATTAAAACATAGGTGTCAATCATGTTCAACTTGGATTTGAAATCATCATACAATGGGTGAGAAAGATATTTTGTGAGATAGAACTTGAAGGCTTCATCCCAAAGACATTTCGGAATACTTCTAGTTGACTGTGATTGCTTTGACTGCAATTTCTGCAGTTCCTATAGGTAAATTAAAGGATGCCACAGATAATACTGCAGAGAAATAGAGAATCTACAAGGAAAGTTGTAGGTTATGTTCTGCAAGGAAAAGAACTTTGGAGGAGGTCTTACTGTACAAAAAGATTTGGAAAAAAACCTACTGCAGGAAAAAGCTCGAAGAAGGGCTTGCTGTAGAAAAAAAACTCCAAAGAATAGCCTGCTGCGAGAAAATGCTCTGAAAGACCTGCTGTGGAAAAAAGCTCCATTCAAAAAGTTTTTAGTTATTGATTTAAAGCAAGTCCATTTTAGCATCAATAAGTTTTGTAGATACCCCAAAATCCAATAAGAAAGAGTTCTTTGCACAAACTTCATGCATATTGCCGGTCAAGGCACTTTGTTGCAACTGATGATGACCTTGTGGCATGATCTGATATTATTGCATTTGTAATTGACATTGGCGTTGCAATTTCTTCAGCTTCATTTGTTGAAACTTTATAAAAGAAGAATCTATTTCATAATGCTTATCATTTGCCCTTGCAATGAATATCCCAAAACACATACCACAACGCAAAAAGAAATCCTCTAGGAACATCGATTGCAACAGGATCCATTGAAACCTTTGCATCATAAAGGATTTCGTAATAGCTTGCAAATTCCACTTTAAAAGATAGGTATGAATATAAATATCAAGCATCTTATCAGCTTCCCAATTACTCTGCCCCATCCTTCACTTCAGTTTATTTCTTAAAAAATATGAGTTTTAAACCTACATCACAGCAGCAAAGATATGAGACAGAAAAGCAAACAATGAAACTCACGGTGGCACCCTAGAATCAATCACGCCCTTTGTTGCAGTGAGAGATTCGACCGGAGAAGAGCCTGCAACAGGGAATTATGACTGCAGGAAGGAGTTTTGGCTGTTAGTGAATTGTAGGGAGAGGAGTTCCGGCAGTTAGGGACCTGCAAGGAGAGAGTTCCAACATCTAGTTCATGTAGGAAAGAGTTCCGGCGGCTAGGGTTTGCAAGGAGAGGAGTTATGGCAGTCAGGGCCTGTAGTGAGAGAGTTATGATGACTAGTAGACTGCAAGGGAAAGAAGTTCCGACGACTAGTTGCGGCAAAGAATTCCAATGACTAGGTCGTGTAGGGAGAGAGGCAAAGGAGGGGCCTATAACAAAGAAAAGATTGTCGGTTGCGAGGAATAGGAAGTTCCCGGCACAAGAGATCTTTTCCTCCATCGAAAACTCTAGTATTTCAAGGCTCTGATATCATGTAGGTTTTGAGAATTTAGTGGATTTTTTTATTAATATGAAAGAGGGTATAAATACAAGTTACATGAAATCTAAAATAAGAGAAAGATAACACCCATATCTCCAAGACTACAATTAATCAATTCATAATAACTACCTGAACATAAAAAATAGACATAAAATAAGAAATATATAATATAAGAAATAACCATAAAGGAAATAAATAAATACTAATAACTTCTAATATAAAATAGGAAATAGCATAAAACTGACATAAATCAATACTAATAACTTCTAACATTATTATTACTATTATATTATTAAAATTTCAGTTATTATAATGTCCCCTCATAAAAATTTGTGTCCCAAATTTGAAATGATTAATATAAAAGTAAAGATACCTTAACTGAAGAGTTAGGGATATTTTTTTTGTATATCTGAAACATTCTCTTAGGTGAACTTCCTTCTTCGATCCATACTTTCATAAAATATTCACAAATGAAATTTTCCTATTACGAAACTTCTTAAAATCATAATCCAAAATCCTTCTATATTCTTCCATATAGGACAAATTAAGTTGTATCTCCACTAAATCTACAGTAATTCCATTAGACTCTTCTGCAATATACTTCCTAAGAAATTATACATGAAAGACATTATGTACTCTCTGCATATGAGCAGGTAAAACCAATCTATAAGCCAATTTTCCAATCATCTCCACAATCTCATATGGACCTATATATATCTTGGGCTTAATTTTTCTATCTTTCTAAATCTTTGCACACACTTTAAAGGACTAAATTGATAAAAACAAACACTCCAAGCTAAAACTCAACAGGTCTATGCTTGACATCAGAATATTTTCTCTACATATTTTGCACTACCAATAGTTTAACTGTGATCAGTCTAATCTTCTCAGTAGCATTGCCAACAAAGTCAGCTCTTTTTTTTTGTTTTTTCTTACACAACATAAAGGTGTCATGCGCTTTCTTCCATATAAAGCTTTATATAGAGTCATCCCAATACTAGTCTGGTAATTGTTATTTGTAAGCAAATTCTATTAAAAAATTATGTATTATCTGTCCTCCATCAAAGTCAAAGAAACATAACATTAATAGATCCTCCAAATTTTGAATAATCCTTTCTGACTGGCCAACTATTTCAGAGTGAAAGGTTGTACTAAAAGTCAATCGTGTGCTCAAAACCTCTTGATTCTTCCAATATCTATAATTAAATCACATCTGTCTGAAATAATAGATTTTGACACTCCATGCGACCTTATAATTTGATCCACATATAATTTGGCTAACCTCTCAATGGGATTTGTCTTTGCAATAGGCAAAAATGAGCAGACTTAGTCAATATGTCAACAATTAACCAAATAGCAACAAGACTCTATCGCAACTTAGGCAATCCAATCAAAAATCCATAGATGTAACTAGCCTCCAAGGCACTATGTTTTGTCATCACCAGCTAACATGTAAGACATCTAAACATAAATTTTGTGACATTCCTCTTCAATTTGGGCTACTAAAATATTTTTTTTTAAGCTATTGATACATTTTATTACTCATTGGGCAAATAGTATAACCAGACAAACATGCTTCCTCTAGATTCTCCTTCAATTCATTAACATCTGGAACATAAACCTTGTCTTTATATTTTAAAACACAATCTTCATCCATCATAAATTTATCCAAACCAGTCTTAACATTCTCTGAGATTTTCTGAACGCTGCTTTCTATGGCTAACGAATCTCTGATTTTGTCTTTTAAAATAGATTGAATAGTTAGCTAATTGAACTGAATTATATTCTCATTGCTATAGTCAATCACTGGCAACTCAAGTCTTACTATATTTATGATTAGTTGCTCTTGCTAAGTAATCAACCAACTTGAACTATCAAGAGCCTTCCTACTCAGCACATCAATAACTACATTTGTCTTCCCCATATGATACTAAATATTCAAATCATAATCTTTAATAAACCTCAACTACCTCCTCTACCTCAGATTCAGCTCTTTCTGAGTAAAGATGTACTTCAAACTCTAACAATAAGTAAATATCTCACAACTGACTCTATACAAATAGCGTCTTATATCTTAAGTACAAACAAAGCTACTGCAAGCTCCAAACCATGTGTAGGATAATTTATTTCATGATTCTTCGATTGCTTTGAAACATAGGTAATAACCCTTCCATGTTGAATGCGCACACAACCCAATCCTTTTAATGAGGCCTCACTATAAATTTGAAATTCATTTGAATATGAAAGAATAGTCAATACTAGAACAAACATTAAGATTTTAGCTTCTAAAACCCTCCTCACAACGATCAGTTCAATCAAATTTCACTATCTTTTGAGTCAATTTGGATAATGACAAAGCAATCTATAAAAATCTCTATACAAATCTCCTGTAACAACTAGTCATACCTAGAAAATTCCTGACCTCAATAACAATAGTTGGTTTTGGCCAATCTACAATAGCCTTGATCTTATTCTGATCAACAGATATATCATCTCCACTGATAATATTGCCAAGAAAAGCTATACTTGTATGTCGAAATTCCCATTAGAAAAATTTAGCATACGGTTTGTTCTCTTTCAAAACCTACAAAACAACATGCAGAAGACCTTTATGACCAACTTCATCTATAGAATATATCAGGATATCATCTGCGAATGCAATCATAATTGTGACTAATAACATCCCCATCTATATCACCATCACTTTGAACAATAGACCCGAGATAACTAAAGCGTTCACACATTTTAATAATTTGATCACCCATAGTTACAATTCTGTCACTAGAGCTACTACTACTAAAATTAAATTCCATGTATTCAATTTTAGTTCTACTCAAATGAAAGCCTTTAGACTTCAATATGGACCTCCATAATTCAAGTTTTTCCTGAGTTTTCTCTCTAATCTTATCCACGAGAAGGATATCATCAGCAAAAGGCATACACCAAGGTGCATCCTCTTGTAAATGTCCAGTAAGAGCATCCATAACTAAAGCAAAAAGATATGGGCTTAAAGTCGATCCCTGATATAATCCAACATAAGTAAGAAAATATCAAGCCTCCAAGAGGAGTTAATGAGGTAAAAATTCAAAACAAAAATTAGTTTTATAACTTAACTTAAATTTAATCCATGATAACAGATTTTGTAACAAACTTGTGATTCTTAAAAAAAATTAGATATTTTTGTATTAATCCATAAAAAATCTGTTTTGAATCATGTGCTTAACTCAAAAAAATTTGAGCTCCACCAAATAAACAATCTCCCATGTTGAGATCATTTCCTTTTATGAATTAATTTATAAAAGTTAACTTTTTATGGCTTCTCTTCTCAATAATTCATCGAGATTAACTGATGCTTTGCAAAACTTCCAATAAAATATAACTATTTTTATATGCATATTAGATGGGTTCACAGTTCCTTATACTATGCTCAATTAAGACACTCTTCTAATAAGCCTCAGATAAAACAATAATTTAGCTAAATATATATTGTCTGAAAATGAAATTTTATATTCTTAACTAGATGTATAGAGGTTTATGACACACAAAATATAATCTAAGATGTTCGCTTTCAACTCTTTCAAGAGCACACAAATAAATTTTATCTACCATGTTCTATTCTCAACTCCTTCAAGAAATTTCTCATCCAAATCATTTATTTACCAACCACATTGACTGTGACATTTTTTTGCTTCCACATATAAGGCCATTATCTTAAGACATCCAACTTCGTAGAAATTCTAGAAAAAATTAGGTTCAATTTTCTTTTTGTCAAAATTTTTAAACTAATTTTAAAAAGAAGAAAATTCAAACAAATTTGTACCTGCCCATTGACCCATGGCTTTTGAATTTTTGATCCTCTAATAAAAATTTGGGATCCAACAANACAACTTCGTAGAAATTCTAGAAAAAATTAAGTTCAATTTTCTTTTTGTCAAAATTTTGAAACTAATTTTAACAAAGAAGAAAATTCAAAAAATTTGTACCTGCCCATTGACCCATGGCTTTTGAATTTTTGATCCTCTAATAAAAATTTGGGATCCAACAAATTAAAATAGAAATACAAAACGATCCGTCATTTGAGAAGCTTACGGCAAAAGGATCCGTCATTTGGCATTGTATAAAATAGAAATACAAAACGAGTTCTTTAGTTAGATGTATTGGTCCCAAAGCAAAGCTTAAATGGTTAGAATTTAGACAGCACTAAGCAAAGCTGAAATTGTTAGAATTTAAACAGACCGCATAGTCTCACTGTCGGCCGTTTTTATTTTTATTTTAATTTTTTACATCTTTAAAATCTTTTATTTAATTTAACTTTATAACTTCAAATAACTTTATGATTTGAAAAATGNTAGTTCTTTAGTTAGATGTATTGGTCCCAAAGCAAAGCTTAAATGGTTAGAAAAGAATAACCACATAGAAACTTCTCCAAATAACCTATAATAAGAAAAAATAGATATAAAAGATAGAAAAGAATAACCACAGCATAAAGAGAACAAAAACTTGAATATGTCTAAGCAAGTTATAAGTCATAAAATCAATGAGAATCAGGATAGAGTATTAAAGAGTTTACTTTCTTGATCTAGTTTACGTGGCAAGCTTCTAGATTTGCAAATTTAAAACATGATAACTCACAAACAGAGATTGTATGCATAGAAGTCACTAGAATATGCACTTACTATGAAGTAAAAGCCATAATATTCCTCACAATGTGAATGGGTAGAATTAAATTCCAAAATAATCTCCTAATTATATATATNCCCCCCTTTTTTTATTTTTAAAAATAACATTTTAATTTAAAATAGGTGAGACCAAACGGGTCTCACATTTTAAATAGTTTAGACGAGTGAATACGAAACTACAAGTAAAATACTTATCCCGAATGACAAATATCACTTGTAATAGGGATTCAATTACCTAGACTAAAGAATTTGTGACATATGTTCGGTCTACGAAAGTGTCTTATTTGCCGACAAGTTCCTCTACCTAATATGAGGATTAGATAAGGCTTATTTTATCTGGGCTCCTGGTTCTCTATAGAGGCAAGCCCCTATAGTTAATTACATCTTAAATGATCGAAATCACTTAAGAAAACTNATTACAAAATAAATGCACAACTCTTACCCCAACTTTACTATATCATTAATCTTTTACCAATCTCAATTCTGAATAGCCATCTTAAACACTTCCTTATTAATTAAAATTTAATAACATTAACTTAACTAATTAGATTATTTATT
Organism: Phalaenopsis hybrid cultivar; assembly: GCA_002079205.1. NCBI lineage: Eukaryota > Viridiplantae > Streptophyta > Magnoliopsida > Asparagales > Orchidaceae > Phalaenopsis > Phalaenopsis hybrid cultivar. The sequence goes on from JXCR01145728.1 coordinate 131,076, forward strand.
ATTATAATAATAATAACATCAACAATTATCTAACGAGTTTCTCGGGTCAATCTCCTTACTCGCATGCTTTACTTTCTTGTGTGAAATCAATAATTTCTGACCCCAAAACTTACATTCCTTGATTTAAGATTTTTGAAATAAATTAATAAACTCAAACTTTAATACCTATAACGATAATTTAATCCATAAAACTTTATATTAAACTAATAATGCTTGAATTATTTTTTTTCAAATCTCACCTTCTATAGGCTTGGCTCGGTTTAGCCCCTTACTCACATGAATTTTTCATGCACGTGAGTCTTTGCCTCCTGTATTCTTCCTTTGCACTGGAGCTGCTTTAGCCTGCAATTAGGGCCCAAGCTTCTCTTCATCTACTGCTTCGCATGGTAACAACACATGAAGCAGCCTTCACTTCTTTTGTTGAGCGCTCGATCTGACTGCACTACCATATGCGCTCCTTCCTCCTTCGACTAGGGTTCGAGACGACAGTGACGTCGCACAAGAGACTTCTCCTCGAAAGCTACGGTTCTTACTCTTCCCTCGGTTAGGGTTTCATGCTTCAAACACAAGAGTCAAAGACTCCCACACATGTAAGTGGTGACTTCTTCCCTTCTTCCTCCTTGTTCTTCCCTCTTCCTTCTCTACCAATCATCTAGAGCACGCACAAAACTTTTCCTTCTCACATCTCCCACTCTGGACCTCTCTCTATCTCGATTCTTTCGCGATTCTAAAATGAGTTAACCTCCTTAAGTAAAACTATCAACATGGTTATTCAATCCCATCAATTCAATTTATTATTATTATTATTATTATTATTATTATTATTATTATTATTATTATTATTATTATTANTAAATTACTAATATGAAAAATAACTCGACGCTAGGTAGGCTAAAGGAGACTTTAAAGATCACTAGAAAGGAATAGACTCCAAGATAGAACATGTTGTATTTGAAGGAAAGAAGATTGACTCTTGCCCTAGCTTCTATTTGCAGAAGTGAATGAAGAAAAAAGGAGGAACTTGCCAATCTGATGACTAAAAATAAAATACAAATAGGTCCTTAGCAGCCAGCTTGGGAAGAAAAAGCTAGTCCCCTAAAGGCGAAGTAGTTGGACTTGAGAACGGGTCCATTAGTGCATTAAGCACATTTAGGATTGAACTTGATGTTTCTCCATTCTTATCCTTCTCCTAGTCGATATATTAAAATTTGCTAATCCTTGTATTNTAAGCAAGTTATAAGTCATAAAATCAATGAGAATCAGGATAGAGTATTAAAGAGTTTACTTTCTTGATCTAGTTTACGTGGCAAGCTTCTAGATTTGCAAATTTAAAACATGATAACTCACAAACAGAGATTGTATGCATAGAAGTCACTAGAATATGCACTTACTATGAAGTAAAAGCCATAATATTCCTCACAATGTGAATGGGTAGAATTAAATTCCAAAATAATCTCCTAATTATATATATATGGCAATTTAATACCAAAAAACACATTCCTCAAATTTACTATACAAAATTGTCCAGAATAGTCCCTCAAAGACTAGTTGGGATCTATTTTGTTAAACAAGACAAAATTGAGATTAATTTTATATCATAAATTATAGATGATAGTTAGTTTTAGATCATTTTTATATAGCCAATAAACTAAATTGGCGAAATGTGATACTCTGAAACTAAATTGGCCACATACAAATAATTATGAGTCTATTGTGGGATTTAATCTCAATGTCAATAAAACAAGCAAAAATCAAAGCTTGATACTAACTTATATAGAAAAGGGGCTATGTAACTAGATGGAATTAATCTCCGTATTTTCTAACAGATCAGAATATCAATTAATGAAGAAGTACACTAACAGATGGTACTTGAGAACCTTGGATTAATGGCATGCTCTTCCTCTTTCTTGACTCCTGAAACAAGCCAACAACATTAGAGGTAAAATATAAAAAGACTTGAGCCAAATATTTATCAAAGAGAAACAAGGAGAAAAAAAACACAATTTAATAACTCACAAATACAACGATAAATGTATTGCCAAAGATTGAATTACTTCTATCCTCAAACTATAAAATGATTATATCAATAAAAAGCTACAACCAACCCTCGTCCTTCACAATAAACTTCATAATAGTGACACTTTCTCTTCTCCAATTTCATTGCTATATTATCATGACTTTCTACTTGTAGGTGCTGTTATATCCAAAAGATAATTTCACCCAATTGAATCTATCTAATTAAACCCTTCAATGATGAAGCATATGACTAGGAGCCAAAATCTCACTGGGATAACTTAGAGCACATTCAAAAAGAAAATTTTTACACCATCATCCAAAAACGAGAGAAATGGATCTTGTAGAAAAAGTTGAGACAAGAATTCAAGTAATTTGTAAAGGGACTAGATTGTTTAATTCCAAAGCATGCTTCCCAAGACATAGTTGTAGAAGAAACATCAATGCTGATAAAGTTTATAGTAAGTATGCATTATAACCTTCATCAGGAATTGAAGTTGCTCCAGTATAACCTTGATTGATGAAATTTAGGTCAAGATGATGGCTATAAAACTCAAAATCCAGCTAAGAACTTAAGACAAGAAGTAGAAACATTCGAAGTATAACATCATATCCAAGGAGAAAGGAGAAAATGGTAATCAAGACAATCAAAAACAATTAAAACAAATTGCCAACTCGTGCAATATTAAAACACACAGCAAATCAATTATGGATGTTGATTCCATCCCTAATTATTACCAAAAGATGAAGACAAAGTAGGCCACGGTAGCAAATGTAGAAGTGCAAATTGGTAAAGTACAACAAGTGAATCCCACGCTCACTTAGATGGTTAATGGTAAGCCATCAAAAAGGCAAATGTATAGAAATTATCAAAAGAAAAGGATAAAGCCAACATGGAAGCCAATGAGCCCTTTGCACACTTCCATATTGCACCCTTAGCATAGCAAGGAAAAACTGCAATCAACATGCCCAAAAGAGCACTTACAGCACTTTGATTAGAAAAAACACCAAGAACAACCAAATGAAGAACAAGAACAGCAGCTAATACAGGTTCTAAAGCATCAAGGAAAACTCTAGAAGCAGTCTAGAAGAAAAGGAAAGCAAAATTCAGTTCCTATAGCATGCATATGTGGCCAAAGAAAAGCGTCTCAAAAAGCGCACAACATCGAGATGATTCTAATTTCTTCTATATTTGAAAGTCAAAATGATTTCATTACTAAGGAACTATTCAATAGATTGAAGTTGGCAATCACAACCCATCCAAATCCATATTCCTTAGGTTGGCTCATAATATGTGGAGCATAAGGTAAACAAAAAGTGCACCTTCAATTTTCCAATAAAGGAGTGATCCCACGGATATGGTTACTTGTAAGGTCATGCCTTTTTATATTTGTCATGTGATCTTTGGTAACTCTTACCCTTAGAGCATGACGCAATCTACAGCCAACTATGACAACAATTCAAACTAGTAAAAGACAGTATACCTTNCACTTGTGAGGTCATGCCCTTTTATATTTGTCATGTGATCTTTGGTAACTCATACCCTTAGAGCATGACGCAATCTACAGCCAACTATGACAACAATAAAAACTGGTAAAAGACAGTATACCTTGCACACTTTTCAGAACTGTTACTCTTTCTATTGCTTCTCCTACATAAGACGACATTAGATCCAAATAAGATATGAAATCATATTCAATTTGAACTACCTTCCAACATGAAAATTTACTCAGTTATGAATTTAGAGAACATAAGCTATTTGAACAGTAACTACTGAATGAAAAAAAGCAACAGTGAAGGGTAAATCATATAATTGAGGATCTCAACATCAACCTTAAAGGCCCATTGCAGGACTAAATTAGTAATATGAAAAATAACTCGACACTAGGCAGGCTAAAGGAGAATTTCAAGATCACTAGAAAGGAATAGACTCCAAGATAAAACATGTTGTATTTGAAGGAAAGAAGTTTGACTCTTGCCCTATCTTCTATTTGCAGAAGTGAATGAAGACAAAAGGAGGAACTTGCCAATCTGATGACTAAAAATAAAATACAAATAGGTCCTTAGCAGCCAGCTTGGGAAGAAAAAGCTAGTCCCCTAAAGGCGAAGTAGTTGGACTTGAGAACGGGTCCATTAGTGCATTAAGCACATTTAGGATTGAACTTGATGTTTCTCCATTCTTATCCTTCTCCTAGTCGATATATTAAAATTTGCTAATCCTTGTATTCAAGGATTAGTTACCTAGAGCCTATGATAAGTTGTTATCTCTTCAAATTTTTGGTGATATTATATTCTGCTTATTGCATTTAGTTACTAACTTGAATTTAACTTTAGTATTATAAGTAGATCCTTTTTATGCAGTGGAAAGAATAGAACTTCAATTTCCNCATCTCTTCAAATTTTTTGGTGATATTATATTCTGCATATTGCATTTAGATAATAACTTGAATTTAACTTTAGTATTATAAGTAGATCCTTTTTATGCAGTGGAAAGAATAGAACTTCAATTTCCAAAATTGAGATTTATGTCATCACTCTTCCTCAGAAGTCTGCAGCAAAGAATCATGGCAGCTACCGACCCTCGTCTCTCCTTTTTATCTTGGTTTCCTACATTAACTGAGAACCATCAGGTAAAGGAGCAACACACACAACGCTATTAATCTTTGCAAGGTTCTCAAAATAGAAATATGTCCAAAAACAGTGAATTGAACATATGAAGAACAAATTGTAGCTGTATGGAAAGTAATTTTAACCAAGAAAAAAAAGGAGAGGAAAGCCAACATCTTTGTCCACAATACAATATCACTCTTGCGTCCAAATCCCTTGGATTAATTAGCCAACCTTTAGTTTGGTTAGTTGGTTCATAGGGTTCTGGATCAGTGCTTCGTTCTTGAATTCAGCTGGGATACCCTTTCATGTTGCAAGGAATTAATACTTCATTCACTTGGTCTCCTTGCAACTCAAAACAACTCTACAAAGAACATCCTCCATGCTACACAATATAGAAATAACATGCCATGGAAAAATAATACAGATTAGTTATGAAGTCCATCAAGTGTTGTTGGTTTGTCAAAGGAACGAAAGTATTGTTGCTAATGGTTGAGTGACTGTGCGGACGACTACAATAAATTTATCAGAATTAAAACAAATGAGCCAAGATTTCTTAGAAGTAGTTCATTATGAGGTTGAGCAAAAGGTTGAGTCAAGTAAAACAGCCCTCAAAGAAAACGTCATTCAAGAAGTGGAAACAGAGATGTGGTGCAAGTCATTATGATAGTATGCCTATTTCTAGAATTATAAGAAGCCGGTTCAATTGATGGGAC
>JXCR01145732.1:1804-63747 GCA_002079205.1 Phalaenopsis hybrid cultivar
CAACTCGTGCTTGGCTCGATAATTAGCTCGTGCTTGAATCATTTTTTAAGTAAATGAGTTGAATATGGATAAGTATCTCCGACCCGAATTATAAATGGGCTGAATATGAACAATATTTTGTTTGATAATTATTGGGCTCATTTTAGCTTGAAATAAGAAATGAATTATAATAGGGTTTAGGGTTTAACTCGTATATATATATATATATATATATATATGTCTCTGTGTGTGTGGAAATTTAGGCATTAGATAAGTAAATAGATAAAAATTTAATGGCATGCATGTAAATCATTACAAAAATAGAAAATATAAATTTTGGGACCGGATATAATTTAAAGCTTCTAGATTACATGTTCATCTCCGATTGCAGATTTCCAAATCGAGCCGATCTCGTGTAGCAGTCTTTATAGCTGCTCCTGGGCCACCTTTTTCGAAGGTTGGTCTAGGCTGTTGCCTGTTCTGCATCGGTGGCCCTTTTTTAATTGGGCTCATTAATACTGATCGGCCGAACAGGTGAAGTGAGGCCCAGCATTAATGTGTTAGGATTAATTTCTCACGCATGTTTGTCACACTATAAAATATATTGGGATTATTTGTTTATATAAGCTCATTTAATAAGTTAAAATAAAAATTAACTTATATATCAACTTCTGTATTTGTCTAGTAACTGTGTGTGTGTTGTGTGAGAGAGAGAGGGGTAGAGAGAGAGCGAAGTAAATAAGCAATTTCAAACCAAGACTTATGGAAAAATTGATAGTTTTTTTTTTCTTTTAATTAGAAGAATCTTGATTTCTAAATTAAGGGCATGTTTGGAGACACCTTTTTTCGCGTGGCGCGGCTTGAAAATACAAATTTGTGCATTTGTTTTTCACATCGTGGCGGTGTTTTTCAAAATTTTTGTTAAAACACTGTTAGGGGTGTAAACGAACAGAACTTGTGTTCGTGTTGGTTCGTTTGAAATTTAATTTGTTTGAAATATGTTTGTGTGCGAAATTGTTCTTGAAGTCGTTGTTTGTGTTCATTTCTTAACGAATGAGCTAAACATGAGCCGAACACGAGCTGTTCGCGAACGACGAGTCAGTTTGTCATCCCTAATATTAACATATATATAAATAATATATTATATTAATTATATAACTTATATTTTATAAATATATAATATCTCATAAATATATAATATTTATATTAGTATATTACTAATATAGTATATTAATATATTATTATTATAATTTATTATATATTATAATTTATAAAATTTAATTTTTTAAAATATCATGAATCTTTTATATATAATTATTTTAAATTATTTTATATTTCGAACAATAATAATTTGAACATAAACGAACACATCACTGTTCGTGTTTGGTTCGTTTAACTAATCAAACGAAAAAAATTTGTTCACGTTCGTCTCGTTTACTTATCGAACGAATCAAAACGAACTCATTGATGAACCGAACACGAACTGTTCGCGAAAAACGAGCCTTTTTGATAGCCCTAAACGCGGTAGCAGGTTTGACCCTATGGCCCGCGTTTCCCTCTCTCGACCGCTGACATATTTACTCGCGACCTCTCTTCTCACGTTACTTCTGTCTCTCTCAACCCCATTCCTTCTCCCACGATTCATTTGCCCTAGGTATCTCTCTTCCGTGGATTAGTGGCTCCTGTGGCTAGGCGTTTTTACAGTTGGTTATTTTCGGTTGCGAGTGGCTGTTCCGGTGACTCTTACATTCTTCTCCCTCTCCCACTCTTTCCTTTCGCTCGAATTTTGGTGGTTTGTGTAATTTGTGCTCTGTTAGGTGAAGGCAGTCATTCGGTTTGGTGGTTGAGCGGCGTTCCCTCTTCTTCTCACCTTCTCTGTTCTTCACCTCTTTTCTCTCTTCTCTGTGTGGTTGTGCGCATTAGGCTGGTTGGTTTCATCTTTAGCTCGATTTTGGTGGTTCTTTGTTTGTCCATTTTTTGTGGTTTTCGTTTTGATATGCTAGGTTATGTGGTTTTGATGCTTCTTGCTGCACCCAAACGGGTTTGGTTTATGCCTTCGATGAAATTTTTCTTGGATTGGTGCTTTGCGGTGATATTTGGATTTTTGGTGCTTTATGTTGTTAGCAATGCTTCAGATCCTTTGTATGTGGTTTGTTCGATTTCTTTTGGTGTTTATATTATGAGGAATTTGGTTATATTTATAAACTTTGATATTTCAATGAGGAATTTAAAAATTGGATGAAATTTGGTGTTGGATTTGTTAGTAGCAATATTTCGGGTGTTTTGTATGTGTTGAGCATGGGCTAGAAAAAATAATTATGAATTTTAGTTGAAATTTCATGCTAGATTTGTATGTTGTTATTTCCAATTTAACCGGAATTTCAGTGAGAAAACTGGTGTGTGGTGTGGTTTGTGGATGTGTTGGTGTGTGTTTTAGAGTTTGGGGTGTGGTGTGTGGATGTGTTTTTGTGGTGGTGTTGGGTGGTTGTGTGGTGTGGAGGTGGTGTGTTTTGGAGGTGGTTGTGTAGAAGCGTTGGGTTGTGTGGAGATGGCGTTGTATAGTGTGGAGTTGGTGGTGAGGGTGATTGTGTGATGAGGAGATGGCGGCGTGGCTTGTGAATGTGCTGGTGTGTGGTTTGGAGTTTGTGCTGTGGTGTGTGGATGTGTTGGTGTAGTGGTGTTGGGTGGTTGTGTGATGTGGAGGTGGAGATGTGTGGATCTGTCGGTGTGGTGTGGAGGAGGTGGTGTAGGAGAAATATGTGGTGTGGAGGTGGTGGTGTCTAGTGTGGAGGTGGTGGTGTTTAGTGATTGTGTGATGAGGAGGTGGTGGTGTAGGTTATTGATGTGTTGGTGTATGGTTTGGAGTTTGTGGTGTGGTGTGTGGATGTGTTGGTGTGGTGGTGTTGGGTGGTTGTGTGGTGTGGAGGTAGTGGTGTTTGGATGTGTTAGTATGGTGTGGAGATGGTGGTGTTTAGTGTGGAGGTGGTGGTGTAGGTTGATTGTATGACGAGGAGATGGTGGTATGGGTTGTGGATATGTTGGTGTGTGGTTTGGTGTTTTTGGTGTGGTGTGTGGATGTGTTGGTGTGGTGGCATTGGGTGGTTGTGTGGTGTGCAGGTGGTGGTGTTTGGATGTATTGGTGTGGTGTGGAGGCGGTGTTGTAGGAGAAATGTGTGGTGTGGAGGTGGTGGTGTCTAGTGTGGAGGTTGTGGTGTAGGGTGATTGCGTGATGAGGAGGTGGTGGTGTGGAGTGAGGTTTGGAGTTTGTGTTGTGGTGTGTGGATGTTTTGGTGTGGTGGTGTTGTGTGGTTGTGTGGTGTGGAGGTGGTGGTGTTTGGATGTGTTGGTATGGTGTGGAGGTGGTGGTGTAGGAGAGTTATGTGGTTGTGGAGGTGGTGGTGCTTAGTGTGGAGGTCGTGGTGTAGGGTGATTGTATGATGAGGAGATGGTGGTGTGGTTTGTGGATATGTTGGTGTGTGGTTTGGAGTTTGTGGTGTGGTTTGAGGATGTGTTGGTGTGGTGGTGTTAGGTGGTTGTGTGGTGTGGAGATGGTGATGTTTGGAAGTGTTGGGGTGGTGTGGAGGTGGTGGTGTAGGGTGATCGTGTGATGAGGAGGTGATTGTGTGGTTTGTGAATGTGTTGGTGTGTGGTTTGAAGTTTGTGGTGTAGTTTGTGTATGTGTTTGTGAAAGCATTGGACTCCAAGTTTCATTCTTTTATTTGTATCTAATTCATAACAAAAGCAAACAACGTAGAGAAATAGGAATTAAATTTCATTTATATATATGTAAATACAACAATGATGTTGAATCTTATTTTGTTTGACAACAATGAATTGAACTGAGTGGGTTATCTGTCGAGGAAAATCTCCCAAGACAACTGGAAGATTTATTGTTCCCTCGACCCTCACTGGTCGATTATCAAAACCATATAAGGGTCTGGATGTAGGTTGAAGTATCTCCCTTGTCAATCCCAAATTGAGGAAAGTTGAATAGAACAAGACATCAACAGAACTCCCATTGTCGATCGGGATCCTCTTTACATTATAGCAGGGCTCGCCAATTCCTGCGCTAATGACTAAAGGATCTTGGTGGGGGACTCGAACTCCTTCCAAATCAGAATCATCAAAAGTTATAGGCTCAAGACGTAATTTCTTCTGCATTGGTTCGCTAGGTACAGTGACAAGGACTTGATCAATCATCGATGGGCCTCCAACAATTGTTTGAATTTCTCTTGCGACTGGGTGACCCCCATGTTGCTGCCTTGATGTATGTTGCCCCCCAGTAGGAGTGTTATCGATACCAGCTGTTTGGTTTTGTACAAATCGACCAAGATATCCCTGTTTAATTNAGTAGGAGTGTTATCGATACCAGCTGTTTGGTTTTGTACAAATCGACCAAGATATCCCTGTTTAATTAATCTTTCAATCTCTTTCTTGATCTGCTTACATGCTTCGGTGGAATGACCATGACTTCGATGAAAATAACAATATTGTTCTTGATTCTCTGAGCTAGGTTTTAGGGTGTGAGGAAACTTAACGGCTTGCTCATCTTTGATATCCATTAAGATGTTAGCACGTGATGTGTTGAGTGGTGTATACTCTTTCTTGGGTCGATATTCAGTTCGTTGGCCTGCATGTTGAAGGAGAATGTCGCGATTCCTCTGTTGTTCAGACTTTCTCCGTTGTGAAGATTGATTATTATCTCCAGTGTTACCTTTGCGCTTTCTCCCAAATTTCTCAAATTGTTCCTTATGTGCATTGATGACCTCGTCTGCAGTGATTTGTGCCTCAACACGGTGGACAAGGTCGGCATAAGTTCGAACTGTCTCCCGCATCAGTGATGAGTAGAAGGGTCCTGGGCGAAGCCCCCCAAGGAAAACCTCCTTAAGTAACTCTGGATCTCCTCCTGGAATTTGACGGGCTTCAGTAGAAAATCTGCGGAAGTAGTCTTTGAGTGACTTTCCTTCATTTTGACGAATTCCCAAGAGATGGGATGAATCCTTGATGATCCTTCGATTTGTGATAAACTGTTCCGCGAAAAGTTTGGCAAACTCGTTAAAGGTGTTTATAGTGCCCCCCGGTAGAGAGTAGAACCAAGTTCGAGTTTTTCCTTTAAGAGTAGCCGAAAACACTTGACACAAAAGCGCATCAGAAGCACGTTGAATGCGCATGATAGTTCGATAATGATCAATATGCTCGTAAGGGTCGGTTGTCCCTTCATATGTATCGATGCTCGGAAGCTTAAAGTCCGTTAGGATGGGGTGTTGGAGCACCACATTCGCTAAGGGAGAAGATTCATGAATGTTACGGTAAGCGTAGAAGCGATCATTTTTCTCTAAGGGGAACTCTTCCCGGACGAGGCGTCGTAGTTCATTGCAAATGACATTATCTGGAATGACAGGAACATGTGGAGATGTCGGGTGAGCTGCACGAGATGGATGAGTGAAACTTGCTGTATCTAGGAGTTCAACATCATGACCTGATAGGGGATGTGTACCTTCCTGAAGAGACGGGTCGGCATGAGTTCCTCCGAGCGATATGTTTCTCGTACGTCGCGGAGTTAATGGTAAATGAATTTCATCCAATGGTGTAGGCAGCGGCTGTTGAGCCCCACGTAGGAGCTGTAGAATCTCTAGTTGAGACTCCTCCATTCTACGCGTTCGATCTTCTATTGAAGGACTCGAAACACCTTCATTGGCAGGATAGCGTCTTCCAGGGCGGGAAGACGAAGAAACATGCCGCTCTTGGCTTCGTGAATGCTCCCTGGAACGATGGGTGTTGGAGCGGGATGCTTCATTATTACGAACATTGTGTCTGGTTGTCATGTAGTAGGCCGTGTAAGTACTTTAGTTGTGGGATTGAAACTTTCACACAGACGACGCCAAACTGATGCGTGCTAAAAAATTCATGGCGATAGAGTAATGGATTATCGTCTTAGCGTTGCACGAGAATTCAATGCACACTCAGATGAAAATGAATCAAGCTATAATAATACCAGAAGTTTTGACGTGGAAAACCCGTAAAAAGTGAAAAACCACTGGGCCTCGCCCAGTTGTAAAAATCCACTATAAGTTGATGATTACAGATGCCTCTTGTCCCACAGGCGGGAAATGGCTACTAGCTTTCCACGTTACAACTTCGACTAATGACGTCTAGTAAGCGGTGGTTGAAGGAGATGAGCGGTATCTAACAACAGTCGATGAAGGTCGGCGGTAGTTAACAGAGGTCAGCGGTGATCGGCAGTGTTCAACGGTGGCCGGCGGTGGTCGACGTAGGTCGGCGGTCGTTGTTGATAGTCAGTGGTGGTCGACGGCGATCGACGATGGTGATGATGATCTTGGACTTGAGCTCCGTCTCAAAACCTCATATTCTCTCTTAAGCCTCCCCCCTTCATGTGAGGGATGAGGCTGTATTTATAGTGTTTTGAGTGCAATTAATGCAGGAATATGAACCATTTTGATCGGACGACATTTGATGGACATTTGAGTGCCTTAACGATGTCGGAATTGAGCAATCTTGGGCTCGTTGGATTCGTCTTNACCAATTCAAATCATCATTTCATAAATCTCAAGACAAAGAGAAAGATAGAGAAAACTACTCAGATCTAGTGGGGAAAACACAACCAAACTCGGAATTCATATATAAAAGCAAAGTCATACAAACTACAATAATAAATAAACTTATCTCTAATTTCTCTCCAAGAAAACTCCTCAAAGTTCCTCTGAATCTCTTCTTTCCTTTACAGCACACAAAATTCCTCTTCGAAGCGGCAAGGAGGAAGAAATCTCTCACTTTCCCTGTACACAGAATTCCTCTTTGAAGTAGCAAGGAGGAAGAAATCTCTCACTTTCCCTCCACTCTTAGCACATAGAATTCCTCTTTGAAGCGGCAAGGAGGAAGAAATCTCTCACTTTCCCTCCACTCTTACAATATCTCGAAGAATTCCTCAGGAAAGGAGGAAGAAATCTCTCACTTTCCCTCCACTCTTACAATCTCTCAAAGAATTCCTCACAATTTGACACTCTAGTAAATTTTCTATACACTAATGGAACCTCTCTAACCTTCAGGACCTCTCTAATTTTCGGCCAAAATCTTCTTTTAAAGTTGTGGATGAGCTTTCCCAATAGTTGCCTAAGCATCTCTTCAAAATTTGTCCTCATCACAAGCCTAATTTGACATAACCGTCTAGCTCGCCGTCGGCGGCCTCGAGGGCATCGTCGGCGGACCTTCTTAATGAATTAATTATGGATTCTCAGGAAAATCTCGTCGTCGGCTCTCTAGTTCAATTCTTCACATTTTGCTCGAAATTCGCTCAAAATTTGTTCCTTTTTGCATCTTTTTTTGCTCTAATGACTGTAATTCATCATTCTGCAACAAAACATCAAAAATATCTTTCTTTAAAGTGCAATATCATCAAAAATAGTATAAAATTGTATGAAAATCTCAACATATTTTCTTTTGGTCAAGATTCACCTAGGTCAGAGGACCACTTGGACCAATTTTCATGATTTTTAAAGGTTTAATTTAGTTATTAGAGTTATTTGTTTGTTTTGAGCATTAATCAAATATAAAATAATATTTATGTGGAAAATGAAGTTTTATATTTTTATTAAATCTCTTTGAGTCCAGGGAATCCAAAGAAACAAATTTTGTATTTTTGTGATTTATTTTTTAATTATTGGAATTATTTTAGTGAGCAATTAAAAAAAATCATTTTTAAGCCTTTAAAACTAATATTTTGACTTAGAAAATTAGGAATATTTTAATTGGTCCTAAGTGATCAGGAAGCCAAATTTGACATTTTAGTGTATTTTTACCATTTTGTAATTTTTATGATTTTTAATTAATTTCTAATTGTTTAAATGCTCAAAAATAGTTTAAAAGTGAAGTATTTATTTTAATTCCAATTTTATTTTTCTTAGACTTCTTTGGTCAAAAAGAGCTCCCAAAACCAATTTTGTAATTTTTTTTAGTTGTATTTTAATTTTTAGAATTATTTTAATGCCAAAAATGTGATTTCTCACATATAATCCATTTGAATGGTCAAATTAACTCCAATTGACTTGAAATTTTTATGAGGAGCTCCTCTAACATTAAATTATAGTTTAGATTAGTTTTTATGTCATTTACATTTATAATTACTCCAAATTAATTTTCTTTTCATTTTTAGGGTTGGTGATAATTAGGGTTATTTTAATGAGTTCAATCAAGTTTATATTTTTCTTAGGATTTTCTGACCACAGTGAACCTACCAAAAATAATTTTGTATTTTTTAATGAGTATTTTAATTATTACAATTTTTATGCCAAAACTTGGACCATTAACTTGAAAATTAGATATCTCTAGTTAGAGATGCCCCTTGACCTTGGAAAAATCAAGGGAGATGCCTAACAATAGTCATCAAAGGCCCCATGGTCCCATGCCATTGTGAAATGTCTATACAAATGGAGAATCAAAACAAGGAAAATACCATTTAATTAATTAAAAATAAAATATGCATCAAATGGACATGAAAATATTTTCACATTGTTATCTTTTGTTCACTGAGCAAGAGGGTATTTTTATTTTATTTTTGTGATTTTTCTACACAAAGTTATGAATTTTTGAAGTTCTGGCAATTAAATAAATAAGAAAAATACCTATTTTTCTACTTATCCAGCGCGACACCACCTCATTCTAGGCATCTCTGAAGCTCCACGTGGCATCTTCTGGTTCGGCTCCGCCATCCACCTCAGCGCTGGCTCAACCCGCGGTTTGCATTCAATTCCTTCGTCCGACACTCTCACAGTCATCCTTCTAATAAATACTTGATCCAATCGCACTCCCTCATAGTCCTCAAAGCTCTAGCCTGAGAACAGGCCAACTGTTCAACTTTTAGGCTTAATATCTCTTTCTATACTCAACCAAATTAAGTGTTGTTTGTTCCTATAGACTCTTCTTCACTAGGAGAACGTATCCATACGGTTAATCAACCCTTAAATCAACTATATGCTTATAGAGAAATAAATGAAGCTTGGTTTAGGGTTAGTGTTCAATACCTTGGTCCAAGAGGGGAAACCTCAATTGGATGCTTGTGGAAGCTTTGTCGGGGTCCAAAGAGCCTAGGAATTGAGCCTCAAGCAGTGGTGAATTGCCAAGACCCAATTTCGACCAAGGCTGATTTGGGGTGTTGATCAAAGTCCACCTTAGGGTGCTCTGGTGATGGGCCTTCTATGGGGAATTCTCCTCTCTCACTATGGGGTTGATGTGGGTGCAATTAATTTGAATTTGGTCGAGGATTTAAGGATGTTTAGTTTTGGCTTAGGGATTGAGCTCCAAAATTGATCTCGAGCAGTAAATTTGAGTGGCTAAGGATGGTTGGGTTGAACTCAAGAGGTCTTGAGGAAGCTCTGGAAGTAATTTGACAGAGTCTCCCCAAGGAATTTCAAGCTCTCCTCATTTGGTCGTGGAGCGAGGTTTAAATAGATGGGGAAGGAGAGGCCACTAGGGGCAATTGGTGGGTGCATTAGGTTGCTTATGTGGATGCCAACAAGGTTCAAAAATCCAATTGGGATGAGATAGCTTGGATGGGTTTAATTTTGAGTTTTATCCATGGGGGAGCACTTTGGGGTGGCTTTTCCGGTAGCCTAGGTGGTCAGCCATTTAGGCTCAGGTCACCATCTGACTCAGGGAGGTCAGAGATTGGGTTTGGTGAAGTCAATTGGGATTGGCCATGTGTAAAGGTGTTGAATTACAATAGGATGTGGGAAGGGCCATTTTGGATCAATTGGGTAAAATCATGGTTTTTGGTTGGGTTCATCCCTCAAGGAAGGCTTGGGTGCTAAGGAGAATTAGATGGCTTAGCTGAAATGGTGTGGAGAGGTCTCCATCTAAGGGATTTGAACTAATCATGGGTTTAAGTATGTCATTAAAAGTGTTAAAATAATCTTAAGGGGGCTTGAAAGTGTCTTGGCCTCTTGCCACTAATAGTATGGTGATGTGGCATGGCTCTAAGGGCTCATCTATGGCTTGGGAGTGGCTTCATGGCCTGTCCTTGGCTTGGTTAACTTTCATGAAGAGGGATTTTTGAATTTATGAAATATTTTGGTGGCATTTGGCATGATGCTTGATTTGGAATGATTTGATTTTGAATTTAGGACTTTAGGAATGATTTTAATCAAATGGATGATGAAGAGAAAGAATTATCATGTGGGCTTTGGATTTGGGCTTTTGAAATTAAGTGTAGTAGGCTTATGCTTTTAAATTTGAAATTGATTTTGGGCTAATTGAATGTTGATTTTGGTTTAGGAATATGTCATGAAGGCTTTGGAAGAATTTCAAGTGATTTTGAATTGAATTAGGGGGCTAATTTAGTGGATTTAGGCATATGGTCAAAATTGAGGTTTTTTGATTTAGGTAAAATTTAGCTTGCAATTGGGTCAAATTGAGCTTAAATTTTGTTTAGATTAGAATTGGGGATGATGAATTTTGATTTGAAATTATGGGCAAGATTGGGGTCAATCGGGCCAAATTTGGGGTTAATTTGGGGACATTTGGGCCTTTAAGGGTAAATTAGGGCTTTTAGTTAAATTGGACTATTTGGTCAAATTGGGTGAAATTGATGATAAAAAAATTGAAATTGAGAATATTTGGGATGATTTTAGAATTTTTTGGATTTTTAGGTTATGAAGGGCATTTTGGTAATTTTGGCAACTTTTGGGGGGCATTTTGGGAATTTGGTGATTTTGGTCCTTTTAGGTAGTGGTGAGTGGTTTGAGATGATTTTTGGGGTAAATTTGGGTATTTTGGGTAATTTCGAGATTTTTGGCGAAGATTGGGTTGTAGGGGTATTTTAGTAATATGGTTATTTTGGGCTAAAATGGGCCAACAGGCCATGAACTCATGCCAAACTAATAGGAACCATGTGAGGATTCATTTTGGATGCTCAATATGCTGGTTCTAACCCTCTTAGCCAAAGACTAGGCTTATAGGGTTATCTCTCCAAAAGGGGTCAGGAGACCAACCTAAAGTGTCATAGGGTTTAGAGTATGTGAAAAAGTATAGTGTGTTCAAGTTAGCACCACCAAAACCAGATCACCCAACGTTAGTCCTAAGGTCTGACCATCCTATGGGGGACTCCACTTGAGCTCATCCATATTGACCTTACCTACTAAGTGCTAGAGGTTAGGAACAACATGTGGAACTTCAAGTTGAGTAAAGAAGAATTTGAAATTTCTAATGGTGAGGGTTCCTTTTCTAGTCCTCTAGAAATAGTCAATAGAAAAGTCCTATGGCTATACCCTAGGCTACTAAAAAGGAAAAAGCAAGATCTCAACCAAAAATGAGGTCAACAGAGTTATAGCGCCAAAGTCATGAGCAATGGGTGTTATAGTGCCAGTAACTTCCCTTCTATAGAAGATCCATTAAATTTGATCAAATTTTGAAGGGGAGTTTAAAGCAACCCTTGGTTATTTTCAGAGATCTATTAATATAGATAAAAATTGGATGAAATAGAGGACTTTTTGGTAGCATTTTAAGTCCCACTTTAGTGTTTAATTGTATGTTTAGTTTGTTTTGTGTTGTAAGAGTAAGAGTTAAGAGATTTCTTCAAGGAGACTCCAAAATTTGTGTTGGGAAGAAGACATAAGGTACATTGTATTTTTGTTTTATTTTTTATTTCTAAGACTTGGATTTCAATACAAATTAGGTGTTTTGGTTTTATTCTCCTTGAATTCTGAGTAGTTCTCATTCTTTCTCCTTGCTCTTGGGAATTCTTGTGGGATGAGAATGATTTAAATATTTATTTTTACTTTTAAAAATTGTGATGTCATTTTCATCGATTCTTCATTAACTTTACAATATGGCCACTTGTGAGGTTAAAATCTGTTGAGAAACACCTAACTAGTGAGTGTCACACTTCTTTCTGGGTAGAGTTGTTGCAATCACCTAAGGGAGAGTGTAACTAGATAAGGAGATAAGTTTTGATGGGCATAGAATTGTTGTTTCTAGTGACAGACGAACACTTTTTCAAATTTGGTTCAGAGTTTTGATCATAAGGGTCTCTAGTAAGTCCTATAGTGAGGGCACCATAGGTAATCTGAATGAGAGAGGTCAGAATCTACTCATCACCACTACACAAACTGGTGAAAAACTTTAAATTAGCCAATGTTCTTTGCTAGCTCTGGTAGGGGGAAAAGAATAGGAATGCTCATCATATTTTCACTCATTGAAATCCTACATAGATTAATATCTCATTATAAGGGTTAAGATCTTTACATATTATTCAAAATTTTTTGAATTACTATATTAAGCTGTTAAATATAGATATTTTTATCTATTTTAATTTAGTCTTAACCATTGTTAATATTTTTTTTTATTTAAATATGCAATTTAAATAGAATTTGCTTTTGAGTTTAGCAAGCCTATTTAAATAGTTTAACTATCCTCGTGGGATTGATACTGGGTTTTTAAGGAAAATTCTATATTACTTGAAACAATATGTAAACTTGCATAGTACATCTAATGTAAAGTTTTATTATTTATTTTCCATATCATTACATTTATTCACACTAGTCACTGAATATAAATTCGGTTAAGTTTTTGGCAATACTTTGGAGATTAAAAATATAAGTAATTGCGGGTCGGTTCAAGTTTTTAGCATCGTTGTCGGGGATAGGTAATGGAAACTTTTTAAATTTGGAACGTAAACTTTTTGATTTTTAATTTTGTTTAAATTGTGTATTTTAATTTTATTAAAAATCAAAAATTGAAAATTCAAAAAAATTAGAAAACCCAAAAATTAAAAAAATTTTGAAAACTTTTAAAAACCTAAAAAAATTGAAAGTAAATTTAATTTTATTTTTTTATTCTATTTTTTGAATTTTATTATTTGTATGAGTAGTTTGAGATCTGAAGGTTTACTGATCTACAATTTTGAATTAGAACGTATTATAAGAAAAATTTGAAAACAATGATGACTTCATAATTTTCAAGATATGTTGAACACTTCACAAAATAATATTGAAATTCAAATTGGTGAAAATGAACATCATACTTAATAAAAAATCTTAAGGGAATATGCAAACCCTCTTAAGGGAATATGCAAAACCTATGACAAATGAAATTCACTTAAATATTCAAACTCCTGCTGTAGCAGCTAACTCATTTGCACTTAAACCAGCAATAATACAAATGATACAAAATAATCAGTTTGGGGGAACACCAAATGAGGATCCAAATTTACATCTTACAAGTTTTTTAGAACTTTGTACTACATTTAAAGATGATGGTTTATTGAATGATGTCATCAAACTTATAATTTTTCCTTTTTCATTAAGGGGTAAAGCTAAGATGTGGTTAAATTTATTAGCACCTGGATCTATTAGAACTTGGGGAGAGTTGGCATAAATAATCCTAGCTAAGTATTTTTCACCTTTAAAAACTGTTAAACTTAGAAATTATATTACTTCTTTTACTCAATATGAAGGGGAGTCAAATTATGAAGCTTGGGAAAGATTTATGAAACTCCTTAGAAAGTGTCAACATCAAGCTTTGCCAGACTCGTTAATAGTTTAAACTTTTTATAATGGATTAGTTGGATCCCTTAGATCTATCATGAATGCTGTTGCTGGAGGTTCATTAATGTCTAAATCATTTGATGAAGCTTATGCTTTAATTGAAGAAGTGGCTACAAATAATTTTCAATGGCCTTCTGAAAGGGTAAATCCTAAGAAAGTAGCTAGTATTCATGATAATGATGCTATTTCGATGGTTTCTTCACAAGTTGCTACATTATCTAGGAAAATAGACCAAATTGGAATGAATTTTTCTCAAACACCTCAATTGATTGAAGAACATTCATTATTACAAATGCTTTATTCTCAAACTTCATTAGAAACTATAAATGTTATTAATAGACCCAATAAGCCATATTCCAATTATTATGACCCAAGTTAGAAAAACCATCTAAAATTTAAATGAAATAACAATTCTAGTGGTGGAAGTGAACAATGGGGGAAAATAAAGTAAACACATTGGGAAACTAGAACAATTAGGGTAATTCTAACTTTAGACCTACTTGTCCTCCCAGATCAGCGCAACATGCGCCAGAGATGAGTTTTTCAAATTAAGGTGGTTCAAGACGAATTTTGCGCGAATTTTGAAAGGGACACTTGTTCTACACACCTCTTGAAGTAATTAATGCATATAGACACTTAGGAAGGTTTTTTTATGAAGGGATATGACTCTTGGATCAAATGACACATCTTTTGAATTCAAAAGAGTTGACTTTTGGAGGAATTTTTGGAGGGAATTTTGAATTCTTTTCCAAAGGACGCAACATAAAATAAAAGAAGAATACTTGAAGAGGCTAAAGGGGGATGAAAAAGAGGAGGCTTTTGGGGTGTGGCGTGAGAGTTAGAGAGAGAGAAGAGGAGATTTTCTTTTAGGTTTGTAAGAGGAGAGGGATGGTGAGAGATTTCTTCTTCATTAAATTTCTATGAGAGAATTGGAAGTGATTATAAAGAGAGAAAGACTTGGAGAGAATATCTAGGGATTTGCTTCAGAAGGATTGTGAGATAAGTTGTATTTTTATTTTTTTATTTTGTAAACTTATTTTTATATATGAAATTCATGTTTTATTATATCATTCTCATGATTTCTGAGTAGTCTTCTTTATCCTTCTCCCTACTTTGAAGATATAGTTTTGTGAAGAATATATTTTGTTTTCTACGGTTTTAAATGATAACAATTTGTGATGATTTGAACTTCGATCTTCATTTACTTTTCTATCTGGCCATTTGAAATGTTAAAACTTGTTGAGAGACATATGTTCCTAAATGACATATGATTTCTACAATATAGAATCATATTTGATTTCATGGGAGAGTATGTCATCCATGGGATTTGGTGCAATTAAATAGGGAAATATACTTTTTTTGGATGCAGAATTGGAAATTTTAAGGTGACAGAGTAAAACCCCTAACTTGGTTCTGTTGATTAGAAACTAATGTGAGATTGTTAGCCCTCAAGAGAGGGAGTAGTGGGAGCTCTGGAGTAGCAGCAGATATCCTCCCAGCCTGACCACAAAATTAGGGACCAAACTTTGGATTTGTCAATGTTCTTTATAACACTTAGAAGAGGGTAAAGAATATGATTGCTCATATTTGACACAAAATAATTCTTATAAATATTTTTCAGATGATTTCAGTTTCTTCACAAATCATATACTCATAGTAAAGGGGAAGGATGCTTTCTTAAATTTGAACTTTCCGTCACAACCAAAACTTTGTTTAATTTTTGCAATTTTACTTTTGAAAGTTTAATATTTAGTTTAGTTTAATTTCTGTAATCGTACATCTGGAATTTAATTAGCATTCACATAAGTAGTCAATTTTTAAATTTCGCACTTTACTTTTATTTTTTTTTTTTATTATAAAATAATTTCCATATTTTACTTTAGAATTTTCCAACTTCCCAGTGGGATCGACATCTAGGACTCTATTAGAGCTATTTATGACTTGAAAGATACGTATACTTGTGTTGATATTTAGGAGAGATTTGGTAGTTTAAAAAGAGTTTAAAAGGATAAATTATATTTATAAAAAAGTATTTTGTTAGGATTATATTACATATTTATTATAAATCTTCCTGCATCTAGTTTTTATCGTCGTTAAGTGGTGTCAACTTCATAAATATTTGCATATACAAATCTCCGTGTCAGCACCTTACTAATGCCTTCCCTTACCTTTGAGTGTTCTCTTCTAGTGCAACAAATTCTTTCAACTTTTTTACCTTAATCAACTCTTCAATTAGGCTTCTTATGATCGTGGTCATGATGATACAAAAATATCTTTTTTGGTCATGCATATGACCTTTAACATTTGTAAGTGAACTCTAGCCTTGTACGTATTGGCTTCTAAAAGTTTATTTTGAATTCCTTTGACAACTTCAACCATTGAGACTTTAAAGATATTAAAAATTAACAATTGGTGCATGGGAAGAGGTGATCTCTACCCTGCATCATAATTAACTCGCCTCTCCTCATATTGAACTCACCTTTTGTAGGACAAGTTTGGCACTCAAGATTCTTGAAAAGTGTGAGATTAACAAATTTAAAAGATCAAACTCTTTGGAGGATTTGTATCGTGGTTTCCTTCCCTTTGGTTAATCACATTAAATCTCCTTTTCAATGAAAGTTGTATTTGGTGCCACATCCCAGATGTAGCAAATAAAGAGTTATACTCTTCGATGAAGATAAGACCTGTGGCTAGCTCCAACAATTTGACCATGGTTCTTGAGTGTTGGAAACTGAGTGTATAACAAATAGGTCTATCTCTTAATCCTTGACTAAGTACGCCATTCACTACTAAAGGCTTAAGTTCTTTAATTTCTAGCATTTTTAAGTGAGTAATAAATGCTTATATCCTTCTATCAGCTCTAAAATATTTTTTTTGTAAGTTTTGTGAATTCTCTTATGGTTTTTATGCACTGGCAATTGAACGATGAGCATGTGCTTGAAGTCTGCATAAGGGGTAATGGCTCGTATTATCAAGTTGTTGAACAATAGGAGTGTCAACTCTCTGAGGGTCAAAAATAATAAACAACACTTAATGACATCATTTATTTTGAGCATGGCATATGATCAAATAGAAAATATGAACCTCTGCATGATTCCAAGGATGGAATTATGAGCCTCTCTAAGCCTCCTTTTTATGATCTTCATGGAAAAGGCATTCTCCAATTAACATTCTCTGAAGCTCTAATTGCCTCCTTTGTCTTCTGTGGCCTGAAGAGAAGGAGCATGCATTATCGGGAGAAAGGTTTCATCTTTCATTATTTACAAAGATGATATATATCTTCTAGTTTATGTAATAAATACTCTTCTTCATCAAATTGCTAATTCTTGGGACACAAAGGATCCTTGCACCCTCGATCTTCTTCTTAAGACTTTCTCTACTATCTCCCTCATCAGTATCATGATTTGTTTTTTAAACTCATTAATCTATTATACTAAAAATTCTTTAGTCACTCCATATTGTTAGAGATGGCTTTGTTTATTGATTATGCCCCTTAGGTAAATTCTATTATTATTTTTAACATATTTTTTGTTTTTTGAACTCATTAATCTACTATACTAAAAATTCTTTAGTCACTCCACTTTATTAAAGATGGCTTTGTTTATTGATTATGCCCCTTAGGTAAATTCTATTGTTATTTTTGACATGTTTTTTGAAGAAAAATCTATAGACATTAGCATTTTCTAATGTTCAGAGACTGAGCTCTTTCATGCAATGATTTTGCTTATGTTTAAGTGGCACAGTTAATAGGTTACAATGTTATAAAAATGCCATTATTAAAAGTTGATTGTAAAAGATATGTTTTTCTTTTATGTTTATTATCTCCTTTTGGAGCTAGCATTAAAATATTCATTCATTTGATGACATATTTCCTTATCAATTCCACTAAGATTGCATCTCTTCTTACAATAGTTTTGATAGTGATCCTCAGTAACACTTATGTTAGTCCAGTTTGGGCTATGGCGAGTTCACAAGTTCACTCAATCAGGTTAGGATAACATGGTATTGAATTCACCATGCTCATATGACTGGGCATGTTTTCTCAAAATGAGTTAACTGAATCTCCCTAATAATTTCCTCTTATTAAACTTCAAAGGCAAATTAGCCAGCTCAAATCTTTTAGTTAGGTTATTCATCACCAATTTATTTTATTATACTAATGAACTGGACTTCGTGCCTTGGGCCCACCTTGACGCTTTTGGCAATACAACAAAAAATAATAATTTTATAAGAAACAAATTTAAATGTAAATTTAAAAGCAAATTTAGATATAAAAATAAAATTATTTTCACATAAAAATACCAAACAAAATTATAATTCTAGAATATAATTTAATAAAATATTTTAATTTAAAGATATTAAAATTCACAAATTCAAACTCAAAATAATTAGATATTTCTAATTAAATTATTTCTACAATATATTTTATATAAATACACAGAAGGTAAGGACTAGGGTTGTAAATGTACCAATGCTCTCAATGAACAACTCAAACTCAACTCAATTAAGATTTGATCATGTTCTTTTAAATTAGTAAAGAAATAAGCTTGAACAACGAAGCTTAAGTGAACTAAACATGAATATAGTCGAACTTGTTCGTTTATGTTCACAAACAAACTTGTTTGTTGCTCAATAGATAATTTGTTAAATACATGATATTAAACTTGAATATGGCTCGTATCATGTATGATATATTATTTAAATAAAATTTTATTAACTAGAATATTAGTTCGTTTGTTGATAACTGATTACTCATATCATATATGATATATAAATACTTGATATTAAATTTTTGTAGGTTTCAAAGCTTTTATTTTTAGTTGTTTCGTAGGATTTAGGTTAAATCATGCTTAAATGTTCAACAAATCATTCTACCAAACAACCTTTAAGTAAGAGATTTACAGCAAAATAGAGGAGAAGGATACAACTAGGTTTAGAGTTTATAATCAATATATGAAATACTGTGATTAAATTTGTAAAATTATTTATTGATTTTTTTTGTATGAAAATGTAGATTCTCGTTTGAATTTTTAGCTCGTTTAAATACTCTTCATTTATCATAAATAAATCAAGCTCAAATAATGAAAAATTTAAACAAGTTAAGCTTGAACAATGAATAAAAGCTCTACACAAACTCAAGTCAAACAAGACCAACTTTTAATTATAGCAAGTTAAGTCCGAACTATCATAAACTCAACTCAATCATAGCTGGTAAAAAGTTGGCTGAGTGCTATTTGTTGCTTTGTACATAAAAAAATAAAAGTTTATTTTTTTATTCTAAATAAATATGGGAGAAACTTACGTATGTAAACATTTTTATGCTTTAGAGCTGACATAGTCACGTATTATGATTTTAGAAATAATTCTTCTTTTTTAAAAATCATTATTATGGAGTTTTTTTGATGGGCATCTGCTTAATAATACTCAATTGGTTATTTATCCTCTGATTTATTAGTTTCTAGTTCATAATAAAAAAAAAAAAATGAAAACGTAAATTTGATGTATTTCCAAATATAATAACTTAAAAAAAAGACGATATCAGCTAATCCATCTAGCCTCCGCAATCGTACGCGAAAGCTATAGCCAATTCACCATCGAGCTGCTGGTCTCGGCGTCTTACCTCCTTTTTTTCTCTGATCTGGGCGGCGGAGTTCTTAGAAGTTCATCGGATTAAAGCTGCGATTCATTGATTAGCTTCTCTTCTTCCATTTTAGGCTTTCAGTCAATTTCTCCTCAGGATATAACTAGAGATGGATTTCATGAAGGTTCTGGATCAGACTGTGCGTGAGATGTAAGTTTTGAATCTTGAATTTGATTTGATCAGCTTCACTCGTGAATCTGGATCTGTGGAAATGGAAAGGCTGTGTTTTTTTTTCTTTTTGACGCTTCTTCTTTCTCTTTGCAGAAAGAGAGAGGTTAATTTGAAAGTACTCAAGGTTCCGGAGATTGAACAAAAGGTTAGATATTGACTTGCTATTCGTTTGCTGGTATATAAAGCAGCATGTATTTTTGGCAGCTTTTGTAGATTCGTTTATGTGTGTGAAATCTTCTTCTTGAGGGAGAAAATTCAAGAAATTTTAAGACTGCTGGTATAGATCCAAGCTGTGGCGGCCTAATGTTGTGGTATGGTTAACTCGGGTTGGAGTGTTGGAAATTGGATGGGCAATATTGANGTATAAAGCAGCATGTATTTTTGGCAGCTTTTGTAGATCCGTTTATCTGTGTGAAATCTTCTTCTTGAGGGAGAAAATTCAAGAAAATTTAAGACTGCTGGTATAGATCCGAGCTGTGGCGGCCTAATGTTGTGGTATGGTTAACTCGGGTTGGAGTGTTGGAAATTGGATGGGCAATATTGATTATACAAATGTATTACTTCTGTTGAGGAGGCCATGAGGGTAACATTTGGCAACTGATGGAGCCAGTGTCTTTTTTTATTTATGATCTTTTTCGAAGATCAGAAAAAAAAAAAAAAAAAACGGTACATACTAGAGTCAAGGTTTCTTGAAGAGGTTCCATCTTGCATTTTTTAGGTGAAATTATATGGTAATTATTCTGCCTGGCTCTTGAATGGGATTTTGAATCCTCTTACAGAATCTCATTTGTTCAGTCATATGCTGGATTTCCATGTTGAATGATGTTTGCTTTAGGATTTTAATTTACAACCTAAATCATCCACAATGCTTACTTTTTGCGAACTGAATTTGAAGATTTGCTTGATTGTTAGTAGATGGCTGTCTGGTTTGTTGGAATTTTGGTGCAAGGTATAATATTTGCATGCAAAGTTACATGTCATGTTTGGTTTGAAATTGAAGTTCGTCAAGTTTAAAACTACTTTACTTCTCAGATTTTTTTTTTTTTTTGCGAACTTGCNTAGTTCGTCAAGTTTAAAACTACTTTACTTCTCAGATCATTTTTTCTTGCAAACTTGCCAAATTTGATATAGCTAAATAGATCACTTATACTTTTATTTATCTGTCAGTGAACCAATTTAATTGAGAGATTAAATTTCCTTGTAGTTGATGAGTTACCATATCCTTGGAAAAAGTGATAGGATTTATCTATCGGATTTACTAAATCCATCCAAACATAAAAAAGCACAAGTTCTATAGATTTATGAAATTTTGGATTTAAGGTCTGAACTTTGTCTTCGATTCATGTTAAATTTGGATTTAATAAAGCTAGCAAGTGGGTGGATTTACTAAATCCTACTAACTTAAATCCTTCCTGTAGCTAAACACCCCCTAAAGCNATTTTTCTGTCAGTGAACCAATTTAATTGAGAGATTAAAGTTCCTTGTAGTTGATGAGTTACCATATCCTTGCAAAAACTGATAGGATTTATCTATCGGATTTACTAAATCCATCCAAACATAAAAAAGCACAACTTCTATAGATTTATGAAATTTCGGATTTAAGGTCCGAACTTTGTTTTCGATTCATGCTAAATTTGGATTTAATAAAGCTAGCAAGTGGGTGGATTTACTAAATCCTACTCACTTAAATCCTTCCTGTAGCTAAACACCGCCTAAAGCTCTTTTAATCTAAAATTTGCCAAGAAGCATATTTTGTTTGCTCTAAAAGACAATGTTGAGCTAGTTTTTATCGATGGGCTATATACTTTTTTCTTCATTTTAACTAATTCTTGCATCATATTCTTCCATGCATTTTTGGATATTCCAGTCTTTTGACGTTGGTAAAACCTTCTCATCTATCATGGTTTGTTTGCTTAGAGGGCTTATTTGGGTGGCAAGTGACTTTTAATGTGTCAGAGTTAACGAATAGCTTCTACTTTCAATGACTACATTGAGTGACCTAGCTTGGTAGTTTGACATCTTAAAATTCAGGTCCTTGATGCAACAAATGATGAACCTTGGGGTCCTCACGGTTCNTAGTCTTTTGACATTGGTAAAACCTTTTCATCTATCATGGTTTGTTTGCTTAGAGGGCTTATTTGGGTGGCAAGTAAGTTTTAATGTGTCATATAAAGTTAACGAATAACGTCTACTTTCAATGACTACATTGAGTGACCTTTGCTTGGTAGTTTGACATGTTAAAATTCAGGTCCTTGATGCAACAAATGATGAACCTTGGGGTCCTCACGGTTCTGCTTTGTCTGAGCTCGCACAAGCCACAAAAAAATTGTAACTTCTGGATTCAATTTATTTATGTTTTCATCAGCAAAGAACAATTTTTCTTCAATGTAAGATAACTTATTTTGCCCTTATCAGCACTGAATGCCAGATGATTATGAATGTACTTTGGACAAGAGTAGGAGATAAGACTGCAAATTGGCGTCATATTTATAAGGTATTGCTGGTTGTAGGCGCTTATCTCATAATTATTTTCTCCACACGAAACACTTCTACTAATCACAGGCAATTACCAGTTATTCAATAATTATTTACTTGAAATATTGATTTATTTAATTTTATCTTAGGCTTTGTCTGTTATTGAGTATTTGATAGCAAATGGGTCTGAACGGGCAATTGATAACATTCTGGAGCAAAGTCATCAAATTTCTGTATGAACTCAATCTCATCTATGGAGTAGTATTTTGGATATTATTTTGAGTTTGATGCTTCTTTCTGAACTTCTCATTCTTATGTTTTTTATATTTCATGAAGTCACTCTCAGATTTTGAGTATGTTGAGCCTAATGGGAAGGATGTTGGGATCAATGTGAGAAAGAAAGTTGAAACCATTTTAGCCCTTCTTGGAGATAAGGAAAAAATTCAAGCCGTTAGAAATAAAGCTGATGCGACACGGGATAAGTGAGCTAGTGGATATTCCGGAGTTGTTTCTAGCATTGACTGTTTTGAAAACATGACCTGTAACATGTCATTGTGTGCAATACTGCATTCAGGTATTTTGGGCTATCATCAACAGGAATTACTTACAAGTCAAGTTCAACCTCATATAGTGGGAGTAGCTTTCGCCAGAGTGAGCATTATGGGACCTCAAGTGGTACTAGGGAGGATGAGTCATTCAGAGATAGCTTTAGAGATGGCAAGCAAAATCATGGAGCTAGTGATGGACTCACTAAGTCAAAGGAAGGCTTTTCAAAAGAAAAGGATGGCAGCATAATGAAGAAGGGCGTGTTGCATAGTGCCAGGTGCAATTTGTACCAAAATTTGTTTCATTTTATAGTATTATTATTGTGTTATTCATTTGTGGATTGTGGATTGTGGATTCTTAACTTGTTACATTTAGCAAGTACGTTAAGTTGCTTGGGAATTTAATTTTTCTCAATAATTCTTCCCTATACAACTTGACACTGAATTGAAATAGCCTCAACCTTTCAATGTAGGCATTCACATGCAAACAGTAATGTTCACTCTTGAAAATTATAATAGATGGGACGTTCCTCAAATTTATTAGATTTTATTTATTTATGTGCCTTCTTTTGACCATCATTTTGATCTAGGAATACAAATTAGAAAATTATAACAAAATTTAGCTTTTTTTAACTTCATTTTAATATTATATCTCTTATGTCATTAATTATTTTTATATTCACCATTTGCACGTGCATTTGTGCTTTTCTAATAAAAAAGCATGAGCTACATCATACGTCATGCGCNATTTTTTAACTTCATTTTAATATTATATCTATTTTGTCATTAATTATTTGTATATTCACCATTTGCACGTGTATTTGTGCTTTTCTAATAAAAAAGCATGAGCTACATCATATATGTTATGTCATTAATTATTTGTATATTCACCATTTGCTCGTGCATTTGTGCTTTTCTAATAAAAAAGCATGAGCTACATCATACGTCATGCACTATTGCTGTAGAAAGCTCTTGTGTTATAGTGCATCATTCATTATTGACATCTATCAAATGTTTACCTCCTATATTGGCGGTTCCCATTAATCATTATTTTATGGTTAATTTATTCATATGAGTTTGTTAGTTACTTAAAGTCATATGAGTTTGTTAGTTACTTAAAGAACATATGNACGGTTCCCATTAATCATTATTTTATAGTTAATTTATTCATATGAGTTTGTTAGTTACTTAAAGAACATATGTGATTGTACAAAACTGATTATTAGGCTATAAGCAAGTTTGGTTTTGTCCATTGGCTATTTGAACCAGCTTTAGAAATTTTAAAAGAATTGCAATTGGATTCAAAATTCAAAATAACCATCAAAGCCAAATATCATCTATTGCATGCAAAAGAAAAAAAAAACTTTGAATATTGGTATGATTTAAGTTGTTGGGTTGTTGAGCTCATTGCTCTACCATACACACAATTAACTAAGTTGTCAACAAGCCCATTTGGGATTTTGTACTCAGGAAGACCCTCCAACAATAAATTCAACTATTAAGCTTTTCAGGAAAATCTCTTTTGTGAGGAGAGTGATTACTTTCAGGAGAGCCCTCCCTCTCTTAGTGGAGAGGATAAGTGCTGGAAAATCCTTCCTTTATCTTGGAAGGGAGCATACTTATAGGGGTAAGGATGAAAGATAGCCTAAAATTGTGGGGAACTCTAGGCGAAGGCAGTTTGCGTATGTTATACTATTTTAGCCTTGTAGGTTAAAGCACTCTGTGAAAAGCTATCATTGTCTAAACCATCTCTAACTTGTATGTCGCTGCTGATTTATAAACTTACCAAACTCGGTTCTGCCCTAGCCCCGGCCTCTGTGAATTGCATAGTTATCTCTTGAGCTGATATAAACGTGGACCTTCAGAGAGTGCCTTTGCCTTGTTTTATAGATTTTTAAATTTCGACTCATCTGCTCGTGAGAAGAACTTTGCTTGAAAACTTGTGTGTAAGGAAAGTTCTACTTGGTTACTTTATGACCATAGAGGTTGACAAGTTTTTCACAGATATAGATGCAGATTATTGCTTAGGAATGTTGGGCTTAGCATCCATAATTGTCGGTCCAATGTTGGATTCAACATTTGTAATTGTTGGTCCCATGTATGTAGATGGGCTGAACTCTAGTGCGCATGTGCTTGATGCTATATTAGAGGGTCAAGGGCACTCGTGCAACCAATACCTTTTTGTGAAGAGCCTCATGCAATGTATCCCATTTGAGGATATTGGACCTTGACTTACTGTTAGAGTTAGTCAAACTAAAGAGGCAAGGTGAGTAGCCTAGTGATTTATGCCCCTAATAAATGAAGCCAGTTAGAATGAGTTGATTCGACATGAGCTTCCAAGGATTATGGGAGAAATAACCAAAAATATTCATATCCATGCTATTGCCCACTACATTTGGGTTAATGGGAATATGTTTGAATTCGACACTATTCACAAATACAGTTACATGTCGATGATGGTTGTGATTCGAGGTTAGTCTCTAAGAGCAAATATTTATTTGATAAAGATAGCTAAACTCTCTTGAAGTTAATGTTTGAAAGACAAAATAAGAAAATGAGGCTTTTACCTTAGCAAAGTAATGTGTAAGCATAAAAAAATGTATAAAAAATCATAAAATAAAATATAATTCATAAATATGAATAATTTATCAATATATTTATTTAATTTATTATCATAAATGCATGAAATGAAAATCATAAATGTTGATATGAAAAGGAAGTCTTAAATGAGATTTAAGATAAGCTTTCCTTTAAAATTTAAATAAATTATATCGATTAAAATCCAAAAAAGTTTCATCCTCACTTTCATTTTTTTCAAAAGAATTATCTCATGAAATAATTTTTTATTATATGATTTTGTCGTATCAACATTTTCCAAATATTCTTCTCACTATATTTTTTTAGCTGCTAGAACTTTTATGTTTTGAGGCATTAGATATAAGTATAAAATAATATAATTTTTTTGACTTGACTTGATTGAGGTGCTATCTCGAACGCCTTAAAGCACTCGCGTTATTAGTGATACTGAGGCTTAAGCCTCAATTTGTTTCTTATGTGTCTCAGTTTGAGTTGTTCCTTGAGGCATGCTCTTCAAATGCCTTGTTAAACAAGGCTTGAAGATAATGAGACGTTAAAAGATGGTAGTAAAGCATACTTAATATAAATTTGTCTAAAAAAGGTTATAAATTTGTCTCAAAAAAGGTTTTGACTAGAGTTCCACTCTACTCTTATAACAACACGAGAGTGTTGCAAACATTGAGAAGAGCTAGCTTCTATGTGAGATAGGGAGTTGTAGTCCATTGCGAATTGGCAGCTATTGGTCTTTTTCATGGATTTAGCTTGAGTTGGAGAGATTGGATCACCTAACATTGTTGAAGGATATGGCTCTTTCCTTTGGCTAATGTTGCCTTGCCCGTCTTTAGTCCGAACACTTTCCACTATTTAGCTAGCTTTATGTGCTTTGTCAAAGGTAGTGCATCAAAATCCATAGGAAATGCCGCTAGACCAATTTCTAGCTCTTGATGTGAGAAAACCATGTCATAGATACATGCCGTTTAGCTCGCTATTATTATCCATATAATATTTTCATTCTAAAGTATTGACTAAGTTCCTCTGCAATAGAGCAAAGGCATGCATTTTGTAATTAAATGACACTTTACGAGAGAACAACAAAATTAAAAGATAATACATAAGTAAACTTAATATATTCATTTCAATATTATTAGAGTGGAAATACTTCAAGATTGCTTTGTTACAAGGAATTTATACTTTGTGAGTTTTACATACAATGCAAAACTAAATGTGATGTAGTTGAGATTCTTTGGTTCATTTTCTTATACTTTGTTGAATATAGTTAAAATGAAAATTTAGATTAAAAGTAACCAGCTCATGGAGATGGAGGCTTGCGACAAAGCTCACTATAACAGGCCTTGACGATATTTAGGATAATTGAGGATTAGAAAGCTCTCTTATGTAACTCGTTGGTGGCAAGGATTTATGAGATTAACAACTTATGAAGGAAACAGAGAAATTGTGACATAAGATCATTGAAACAGGGATTGACGAGATTGGTGGCATGTGAATGAGATTGTTCGTGGCAGGAGTTCGTTGATGGTAGCATTCAATGATATTGACATGTGATGGAGATAAGGGGTGCACAATGGGAGTTTACTTTGGGTCGGCATCGATGAAATTGGCGAACAATAAGCGACATATGAGGGTGAGAGAGCTTGTGATAGGAGCTCGCTTGAGCTAAGGATTGAGATGATCAATGGCTTTTGAAGGAGAAGAAGAGGTCACTGTGGGAGCTCATTGGGAGATGTGTATTTTAAATGTGTTCGATTTGAGTGATAGATGTAAAAAGAAATAAGCTATAAATGAGCTGCAAATTTCTCCAAAGAATATTTTAGAATTTCTTTGGAGCCAGCGAAAAACCTGAATTTTCAAAGTCATTGCATTTAAATGTAATACAAACTCCTTCAAATAAGTAGTCCCTTGAAGTAGGTGGTGGGAGGGATCTACTCTTTGCACTAGAGTTTACATTTTTTTTTCCTTTAATAAGAGATAAAAAAAATGGATCATTACTCTTACAAGGGGTAAAAAGTCTTCTCTTATTTTAACCCGCCTTTTTTTTGAATCATGGGACCCTTGGATTGTCCCTTTGTCCCCCTTCTTGTGTTTTGGGAGACGGAGTGCTGTCACTTTTAATTAGAACCAGGAAATGGGCAAACACTAGTGGATGTATGAGTTTATAAGACTATGTAGACTGCCTTCTAGCGTGCTTGAGGCAATCCATAAGTAGTCAGCTTTTATTTACTGTGGAGCTTTTGAACCAAGCTCGAAGACAAAATAATCAATAGTATTTTGTCCAAGACAATGACTGTATGCACGATATCGAGGGCCATGCACAACCACGTTACTTGGAAGGTACATATTTCTTTTCTTTTTTTGCACCTTGTCATTATGAAGGGTAAGTCTCTATAATCTTTCCCTTTGAGGTCCTTTCTATCTTACCTTTCGAGTAACGGGGTTGTGCATGGATATATGTTGGCTTCTATTATATCATTCTTTGGTTGCTTGCTCCCAAGGTGCTCGATCACACCACTCTACATCATATTATTTTTCTTTTTTTGCACCTTGTCAATATGAAGGGTAAGCCTCTGTACTCATTCCCTTTGACGTCCTTTCTATCTTACCTTTCGAGTAACTGGTTTGTGCATGGATATATGTTGGCTTCATCCCCTTATAAATAGGGGTGAAGACTATGTAACATGTAAGTCTGGCCGAGTTATTTCAAAAGGATATATCTTCCACGATCTGTGTGAATTGTCTTCCACTTTAGGATTGGTGTTATAGATGATTCTATCTTAAAGAACGAAGGCATTATTGATGAGCATTTGAATGGTTTTAATTGTAACACCCTTATAATATAGAGCAATTGGGCCTATCACTATTCTTGAAAAGTATATCCATATCATGTAACTCCAAAATTGTTGCTAACATCCCTTACATGAGTTGCAAATGATGTAGTTGACCAAGGATTCACCCCTGTTGTAGCATTGGACTACTAGATTTCCCACAATAGTTTTTTGATGAGCCTCTGCAAAACACTTGATGAAGTGGTCTTTGAGCTCAAAGAAAGAACATAATTAGCCAATTGACAATTCTATTAGGCCATTTGAATGCTACTCGAAAGACGCAATTGATGAACTATCAAAGGAGTGAGTCACGTCTTCAAAAATTGTAGCAACTGGCCTGGAACTAAGCCAAGTGTTGTATGGGGTTCTTTAATCTGTTGATTACTTTGAACTAGGGGGCGAAAAATCCTATAAGGTATGGAGCTCGCTAAAACTCCTTTGTGCATGGGGACAACATTAGACGACATCCCTAGATTGTTTAGCCATGATGGCTTGCTACGTCGTCTACGAGATTTAAGTCATGTAACTAGCTAGAGGCTTGCTATTTAGCCATGATGGCCTGCTATGTAGTTCTACACCTTTTTATTCTCACACTTTTATTATTTTTTTTTATTTTATTATCAAAATTCTATTTTTTACTGCTACAATTTTAAAATCATATTTTTGGTTGATTTTACTCTGAAAGATTTCTATAATAGTCAATTTACAATCTTCTTACATAATAGGGGTGCATAGAACATGGTATTTTATTTCTTAGTTTCAAATGTAAATTCTTATAAGTTTTTATATTAACTATGCTCTCGTATCACTCAATATCCCAAATATATTTCTACTTTTCAATTGCATTGCTTGCACTTTATAGGTTTTATGTTTTAATAATAGGCCTGAAAGATATCAAAGTTCTAAACATATCACACCTATATGATATTTTATAGCATGAGGATTAATTTTACATTTAATATGTTGTTTACTTAAAATTTATTTTATTGATAATGTGCTTGATTATTAATTTTTAATTTTTAAAATTCTGGATGATATTCTCTAATCTCATATCATGTTAAAGGCACTTCNTTACTCATCGCAGCTCCAGATCGAAGCTCCCATTCGCTTCTCCTCTTTGCGACGGAGACTCGTGCTCAATCGAACTCCCTCCTCTGCCTCTCTGGAGCTCCTGTTCATCTTCCTCCGCACCGTGCCCCTCACCTGCTCTTCTTTTCCTCGCTTTTCCTCGCTCGACCGAACTCCCTCCTTCCTCCGCATCGAGCCCCTCACCTGCTCGTCTTTTCCTCGCTCGACCGAACAGTCCTGTTCGTCTCTCCCGCTCCTGTCGCGCCTCTCCCTCACGACCAGAAGATCGAACGCCCTCCTCCGCTTTCTCGCTCCTCTTCTGCGATTCGATCGCACCCCTAGCCAAAGCTCCTGCTCGCCTCTTGACCGAACGCCTCCTCTGCGACCGAAACCCCTCATTCCTTCAGCTTGCCCGCTCGAGACTCTTCCCCTCTCGACTATTTGCCCAGATCGCGCCTCACTCCCTCGCGACACTCGCGGCTGATCCCGCTCGCCTCTCTGCATCTGAAATCCTTGCGAGCTCTCTACTTCTCAACACACGATCTTCCTCGACGACATCTTCTATCGGTAGCTGACCAACCCACATTTTTTTTATCTAGCTAACTGCAAGCTTCCTCCCATTCGCAAAGGTAGGCTTTTTCCCTCTTCCTCTTTCGGCACGAGTAGCTTTTCTGAATCTTCTGCTTCTTGGACTTCACGGTATGCAACTAAATTTCTCTGCTTGTCAAGTTACAGAAACTTGTCTTTGTTCCAATTCAGACGCATGTGCTTTGCTTCGACCATACATTTTCTCAGATATTTTATTGTCGTAATCGACTGGTTGTAACTTACGAATTTATTCATGCCTTTTATCAGCATATATATATATCTCAGTTTAAACAACATGAAGTAGGACATACATGTTAACACCCAAACTTTAATTTTTTTTTTACACACACGCCCCATACTTGGAACTCGAATACGTGCATCTGTGACAAATGAATTCTTTCGCTGCATACTACACATTGTTTGGGGAATNACACACGCCCCACACTTGGAACTCGAATACGTGCATCTGTGACAAATGAATTCTTTTGCTGCATACTACACATTGTTTGGGGAATGTTTAAATGCATCTTCTTGGGGTTGGTTTACATGTTGTTTTGTAAGAAATATAGGTAGCATTCAGATGTTTGAAAACTGCTTGGGGGGCTTGAAAGTGTTGTTCGGTGATTAATAGTTGTCGTTAATCATTGTAAAAGTGTTGTTCTTTGCTGCGAGAAGCTGTAGGACCATTGTCCAATACTTCTAGTAGCTGCCCAGTGTTGTAGGAAGCTGTAAGATCGTTGTCCAATGTTTCTAGTTGTTGCCTAGTGCCGTAGGAAGCTGTAGGACCGCTGTCCAATATTTTTAGTAGCTGCCCAGTGTTGTAGGAAGGTGTAAGATCGCTGTCCAATGTTTCTAGTTGCTGCCCACCTCTGTTCAAGTTCGTAGGAAGCCGCATAGGTGTTGCCCATTGTTGTTTGGGTTCATAGAAACTCATACAGACGTTATTCGAAATCCCTAGCTGTCGTCCGGAGTCGTAGGATCACCGTACACACTTGTTAGTTGTTTCCCGGAACTGTAGGAGATCGTAGGATCACCATACTAGCTCGCTAGTTGCAGTCAGGAGTTGTAAAAAACCTTAGGATTACCTGTTTGGGGTTCCTAGCTGTTACTACAACTTGTTATACTGTTTACTGTTTTCTTCTTTTCTCAGTAATTTATTTAAATTCTCTGCAAATTATATTGTGCTTTGTGAGTTAAACATGCAACAGAAATAGCAGCAGCAGATACACCACTTACGCAGATACATTTTATTTGTTGTTGTTTCTTTATTACAATTACTCTTACTCTAACACATTATGCAGGTAATGAATACAATCTCACTTTCAAAATAAAATGATTTTTCAAAATTAAACAAAATTTTCAAAACAAAAAAAAACAAAATATAATACGTTCTTTCGAATTTACGGGAGTCCCTCGGAAGAGGTAACCCACGGTTGCTAACGAGATCTCCCCGGTTTAAATGAGTTTCACAACTCGTTTAAACTAAGTAAGTTCAAAAGAAAATAATGATACCAGAATGAGAGAACCGTGGGATCCTAACTGGTGTCGCTTTAATCAACTTGAACCCCCCCAATGACAACCAAACTGAGACATTGAAACACACATGGTAAAACTGTTTGAGCTTTAGACTTTAAGACTGTTACTGCGACGAGTAACTAGGAGCAACTTCGTGGGCAGCACGACAAGGAGTTTGGAGCGGACTACAGGTGGAGGTGGTCGTCGTTCTACAACAACAAAACGAGTCTACACCAACTAAATTTTCTTAGTTTAAACAACCTATAGAATTTTGAGGTAGCTCGCCTAGAGCGACGTAAAACCTCACCCTCTTTTAGGCCCCTGCACAACCATGTTGTGCAGCATAAGTCCTAACTCGCCTTAGGTTCCGAGGTTGTCATCTAGAATTACGTAAAACCTTTTATCTTTGCGGGCTATTTGCATAACCAGTTATTATGCAAATGTAAATCCCAAATAATAAAATTTACAGGATTCAACATTCAAATAAAATCCTCTCTAAAACACAGCCACACATTAGGATAGCTCGGGAAGTCACTGAGGATTCCCCTTTGGATCTGTGACATCCCCTACCTTTTATTTCCTTTGGACTCCGGAAATAATTGTTCTTACTTGAGTCATTCCTACTTGTTTTTTCACGTTCTACCTTGGAAACCTGAACTTTGAATTCTTGAAGATTAGAATCACTGATCATTATCGAGAGCTTTCTTAAGTGATTCCCGAACTTGGGATGTAATTAACTATAGGGGCTTGCTTCTATAAGGAACTTGGAACCCAGGTAAAATAAACTCTATTTAATTTTTGTATTAAATAGGGGAATTTGTCGGTCACATATAAAATATTCACAGACCAAATAGATGTCACAAACATCGTAGTTTGTATGATTGGGTTCATCGCTGCGGGGTACACTTATCTTTCGAGAAGGTATATCATTTGTGGTACCGGACACGATTATACAAATTATTGGGCAAATTAGATCCAGTCGGTCTCATTTTTTTCAAAATTAAAATACACTATTTTCATAAAATTATATATCTTTTAGATTAAATTAAATCATCTATTTTTCAAAACTATAAAAAATACTTTTCGAAATAAAAAAGTTGGCCGACAGTCACAA
Organism: Phalaenopsis hybrid cultivar; assembly: GCA_002079205.1. Classification (NCBI taxonomy): domain Eukaryota; kingdom Viridiplantae; phylum Streptophyta; class Magnoliopsida; order Asparagales; family Orchidaceae; genus Phalaenopsis; species Phalaenopsis hybrid cultivar. The sequence goes on from JXCR01145732.1 coordinate 33,874, forward strand.
AAAAGCTGTAGAGATACAAAATACGTAACTCGCAGACCATATTGCGCAACTAAAGGGTTTCACATACCCCTAAGGAAATAGAACGAAACTCGGCTTCATCACTATTCCATGAAACCACAATTTTTTTTAAATTTTCCACGCGACAAGATTTCCCCACGTGAAGGAGTAATAACTCGAAAGGTAAATCTTTGATCATGTACAAACCCGACCCAATCTACATTCGTATAAACTGCGATAGAGCGAGAGGCGTGTCAAGAGAGCAACAAACCCGAAGAATTCAATGGACAACAATGAGATGGTGCTCGTAGTGATCATGCATGAATTGGCTGACAATACTAACGACGTGACAATTGTTCGGTGTGTACAGGCTAAGTAAATGAGTTTTCTTACTGGTCGTTGGTAGCGTGTCTTGTTCACCAAAATGACATTAGGAATGTCTGTCAATTTCTTATTGAGATCCATCGGAATAGCTACTGGTTTGCATAGAAGTAGCTTTGTCGCAGTTAGTAAACATGTCACATATTTGTGCTGGGAAAGGCTAATGCCTTGAAAGGATTGATCTACTTCCTTACCTAAGAAATATTGGAGAGAACCCAAGTCATCTCAAAAGATGCAGCCATGATAGATTTGAGAGATTCCAAGGCAGTTTTGCATTGCCTGTGAGTACGATGTCGTTGACAGACGATGAGGATGACAATATGGTCATTTGCTGAGTGGTGGAAGAATATCATGTGATTAGATTAGGTCTGTGAGAAACCATGGACCATAACAATTTTTGTAAACTTGTCAGACTAGGTCCAAGGTGATTTTTTCAATCCATAAATAAACTTCTGTAGTCGGTAAACTTGTCCACGGGAAGAGGTTGATTCGAAGCTCAGTAGGAGAGATATATACACCCCTTTTGTGACAATTTTCTAAATTATGCATGATGTGTATCCTAATTTTTCTATCTTGTATGTTTATATTATCCTTTTAAGGAAGGTTTTGGTGTTGTATTGTGGGATTCAAGGGAAGCCAAAAGAAGTTCAAAACATTGTGAATCGGAGCAAAATGGTGTTCTGGCTCCTAGGCGCTAGAACTGGTCCACCAATGTTCAAAAAATAAAGAGCCTAGAAAGTTGGCGCTGCGAGAAAGGCGCCTAGGTGCTAGAGATTTGCCTAGGCGTTAGAGATTGGCCACCTAGGCACTAGAGATTGGACGCCCATGAGCTTCTAAGCTCCAGGAGACGCATATTTTTCCCCAATTCCAGAGAGCATGGAAAGTCGACGCTACGAATGTAGGGCCTAGGTGCTATAATGTATCATTTCGTCGCCGCAACACCAACTCTTAGGTGTTGCGACCATGTTAACATGTAAGATGCTTAGGCGCCAACCATGGGTGCTTGGACGCCATAACATGCAAATTGATGGTTCCAATTGTTAGATGCTTATTTTCATTGGGAGAAGTCATATAAATGATGTTTACGAAGTTTTAAGGGTTTTTTTCCTCAATTCTTCTGCATCTTGGAGCGTGAAACACTTTAGGAGAAGGGCAAATTAACTTGCAATGTGCCTTAGGGCCTGTTTGGGGCAGCTGCAGCTTATCCAGCTCATCCTGATAATCTGGTGACAAACAATTGATCTCGATAAGCTGTCTGTCTGTTTGGTTTGTGCGTTTAGAGAACAACTGATTCTGTAAAAATGATCAATCTGCCCTTGTTCTGGATAAACTGTTTAGCTATTTAGTTTGTGCGTTTTGTAAACAGCTTATTTGCATATTTTTTTTACAAATTTACCAAACTTCATTAATGCAATCATAAAGTGGAGATAAATGTGAAGATTGAAGAACATGAAAATACAAAATATTTATATCACTTAAACATTTCAGATCATATCACAAAAACACAGTTGCCTAGACAAAAGTGAAATACAATTTAACATACTAATATGTACTATAATGATACCTGCAACTTAACACACTAATATGCACTATAGTGAAAAGAGTGTTTCGGAGGATTGAGAGTGTAAAACTTGTTGTTTGTGGCTTCATCGTGCTGCTTGTTTGGGAAGTTGATAAGTACAATCATGTGTTTTTTTTTCTTGAATTTCTTTGTTAATATTTGGTGTATGATGGCTTTTCATATTTCAAAGTTTGTGTAGATGCATTTTGTCATAAGAGTAATTTTTCTTGATTCTTCCGTGAATTGGGATTGTGGTAGGATAGAATTAAGGAATTCATTGTGATTTGTATTGAAATATTTTTAAAGTGTTGTGTTAACTTACAATCTTCATTTAAATTTTGTCTCTGATTTGTAGGAAAGTTAAAATTTTTCGTGAACTATGAGATCCGAAAGGATATTTAGTAGAATGAAAGTGTTAATCCCATAAAACTCATTGGGATAGGGGTATTGTCAATGAGTTTATGCAATTTTTTTGGGAGATATTATTTGTTGGGCTGATCTAAGAGATTTAGGAACTGAACTTGTGATAGCCAATCTTTCTTAGACTACCAGAAGGGAGTAATAAAAACTTCGCTCTTGGTTGACATTGTCCTTGAATCATATCTTTAGCTCTATCCACCACTTGATCAATTCGAGGAAGAAATCTCTCATCATTTGAATTTCTTAAAAATTCTTCTTTCTTAATAACATAAACTCATTTTTCATAAATTAGAATAGAAACTTTATGGCATTTAAGAACTTCAATGTTTCAAGCTTTGAACGATATTAGTAAACTAGAACTTTTGCACATTAGGGTTCGTCTCGTTCCTCATGGGATGGACAACCAAAACTCTAATCCAGTTTTACGGGTACGCCATGTATACTTGCGTGAGACGATGGCATTTCGCCGCACTTGGAGCATGTCATTCTACGAGATCGTCGTTAAGGAAAGCATTTTTGTCATCCAGTTGAAATAAGAGACAATCCAGATTCACAAGAAGGGATATACACATCCTCTGTTAGAAGTTATTTCTATTTATTTTTTGTAATCAAGAAGTTCTTGTGATTTTCATGTCCTTCGGCCTGCGTAGGGATAGTTGTAGGTGCTGATCCTCCAGTTGGATCAAGGAAACTATCAGAAGGAAGCTTGGTGGTGGAGGGGCCCCCCATGTTCTGGCTGTGCCAAAGTTGAGGTTTGGATGCTGAGACATTGACAGAGACGGTCCCTTACTAGGCTATCAATATAAGAAGGCCTACAGTAGAGGATACAACCGGCAGGACAAAGATCTGACAGTTGGAGGTTATGCAGGGGAGAGGTCCAACTGCAGGGAGCAGCTGCGGCGATCTTACGGGGACGGGATCTGGTAGGGGAGGGATCTGATGAAAAATTGCAACAGTACATCAGACAAAAAATTATCGAAAAAAGCAGTGGTACAACCGACAAGAAGAAAGTCCAGCGACGAGAAAAATACTACAGAAAACTACAACGAAGGGATCCGATGGGGAAGGGAGGTTTGGCTACCATAAAAATTGTAGGGTAAGGGCGGCTAGGGTAAGATCCCGACGGCAAGGGTAAGATTCTGTGTCTCTGATATTATATATATTTTGGGAATAACACAGGATAATATTATTGATATCAACATGGGTATAAATACATGATTTAAGGGTTATAAAAAAGGAAATATATAATACCCAAATCTTTCCTAATAACACCCAAACGATAAAAAAGAAAAAAATGAACTAGGAAATACATACAAAAGGAAATAATAGGAAATGCAACAAAATAAATAGAAATATCATTTACTAGGTACTCTATGGTACTATACCATTACATGGAGCAAGAATTGGGAAATCAGGAGAATATTCTGTCTTCGTGAACGGAGAATTCTATGGATTCTTGAGAGATCTACTTTAAATCACTGAGCTGTTAGTTTATAATTTATTGTCTAAAGCTAGAATTGATGCACAATCACAAGAATTGAAATTTATGGGGCCACCTGGGATCACTTTTTTTTTTTTGCAATTTTTATTTTTATTTTATTTTTTTATGTATTGATTTAAATTAAACTATGTTTGATTGAGCTAGTTGTTTTTAAGAACACTCAAATCATCTTTTAGGTGTTTTAAGTGGTTTTTGTACAAGTTGATTTGTTTTTTAAAACAAAAAAGAAATTTATATAAAATTATAATAGTCAAACATATTTTCAGAGATAAAAGACAAAAATAAATGAAACGAAAGTGTTTCCAAATGGGCTCCAAGTTAATGAATTATTAGTTGAAAATTGTTCATTGCAATTGTAAATAATTGCTGATGCTGACGAGTTTATATATTCTCTTAGAATGAACTATAAGCTATTGTTTTGTTCATGGTTTCCTGTTAACCAAGACTTANAATAAAAGACAAAAAAAATGAAACGAAAGTGTTTCCAAATGGGCTCCAAGTTAATGAATTATTAGTTGAAAGTTGTTCATTGCAATTGTAAATAATTGCTGATGCTGATGAGTTTATATATTCTCTTAGAATGAACTATAAGCTATTGTTTTGTTCATGGTTTCCTGTTAACCAAGACTTAGCATTTTGCTATCTTTTTTTCCTAACCTTAATTTAAGATACTTATCTTTCTGCATCAAATATACATTCTTCAGTGAATGAAACTGCATCCAGTCTGTGTGTTGCTTTTTTAGAATCTGTGTGCCGATTCATGTGGTTCAGGTATCTATTCATTAGGGAATTCAACCATATAATTTGCTGTTCGATACTGTAAGCGTCGTTCTCTTCTTCCTCTCCCATTACTAAAGTTTTCTTTGATGATTTCTACTGTTGTGAGCGCTCGTTACCTGTTATAACAACAAGAAAGTATAATAAAACTTAATTACTAGCTATAAAAGCTATTCTGAATGGCTAAAAGCAGATGTCTAATTTTCTTAAGCTTTTTTTTCTGTTTGTTTAGGCTACTCAATGAGAACCTCCTGCCTTAAAATTCCATCTAAAGGTTCGTTGCTTCTACTTTGGATTGCTGCTTGGGTCCTTTACACATAGACCACCCAATTCCTATGTGTTCACATATCTAACACCCAAACTTGACTTTTTTACATTCATACCATCCAAAATCTTTCATATCACACCAAAAATATCACTATTTTAACTTATACAAAACGAAATACATCTTTGTCATGCATGGATAAGGTGTTGTATATTTAAAAATTGAATTTTAGGTATTAGGTATGTAAATACATAGGATTAAGTTGTATGTTTGTAAGTCGTCTTCCTTATCTAATTTGTTTTAACAATAATTTGTTAATCATCTTTTGTAATTATTCCTCTGAAATATACACCTCATTGATTTTCATTTGTTGCTACTTCTATGGGTATAAGCATAAATCCTGTTGTCTCTTGTGATTATTTTCTCAATATATTTTTTTTTCAGCCACATTAGTTTTGATTCCTATTATGTCTTTTGGGGCCTCCGTTATAATAAATTTCCTCAGTAATTCAAGTCCAACAGGATTATTTTCAGTGCCTACAAAAAATCTGTGTTCGGTGCAATTATTCATTATTACTATTGATTTTTTCACTGTAAATGCATTGGCCACTTATTCTTCAATCCTTATTGCATATGCCAACATTTAAATTAGAATGATCTGCCGTTGATATAGCAAACTAAGTACCAATTGCAGTATCCTATCATCAAGGCATGGCATAATCAGTGCAAGAATTTATGGCGTTAGGTAGAAGCCGCTTTCCGACAAGTTTCTTCACTTCTTCCCTCGCAAGTGGCATCTAATTAAATTATTCACCTACTCTTATCATATATTAAACTGATTTGTTTTATATCAAAGTCTATAAAACTATTTTAATCGGGGCAAAAATGGTCCTCTGGGGAGATTATTTCAGCTTATATTTTTATAAACTCTAGTGCTAAAATCACCCCATGTAAATAGTCGTGTGATTATTTTGACACTTCGCTATATATCATCTTGAGCTAAATTTGCAATTTACATGACTATGAAATGTTTTGTGTGAAATTTTTGTATTTTAAATGCAATATTTGATTTTTTCTAGTTATTTTACACGCCAAATTAATAAGGATATTGTCTTGAGCCATTTTCATCATACTTACTCCTATGGGAGTAATGCACGTTTGATGGTTGTTAATTTTTGTCACATTAAATTGTCCTTGAGAGAGCATTAATAGGTCACTATTGACAAATATTTTTATCCGCATATTTTTTATTAGATTAATCATTTCATTTGCGAAATTTATACGATAATCAATCATCTTAGATTTTCGAGTTCGATTATGATTTGACTAATGATAGAATTATGTGAAGTGGACCCGCTTATAAACATTTTTTTTNTCGAGTTCGATTATGATTTGACTAATGATAGAATTATGTGAAGTGGACCCGCTTATAAACATTTTTTTTTAATATTTAATATATAAATATGCAGCCATTGATTGAATGCCAAGGTGTAATCGGTTTCTTATTGAGAGTACACAAACGTTTAATGAGGAATTAAGTTAAATGTTTAATATAATGCATTAAAAATGCCAAAGTGTTTATGTGGCATGTGCGGCTCATTTATTCTTTTACTTTTTGTGTGTGGCCTCATTTATGAATATGATTTAATCATGCCTTANGTGCCAAAGTGTTTATGTGACATGTGCGGCTCATTTATTCTTTTACTTTTTCTGTGTGGCCTCATTTATGAATATGATTTAATCATGTCTTACTATCATTTTGAGGAATGACTGAAGGTTATTATAAGAGCTCCGGTCATCTCTCACGCGCCTGAAAATTCGAGCACCACATCCTACACTCAAGGGGAATCGAACCACATACTAGTGAGGACTTACAACTGACACGTAGATGCCCGACCAACTAATCTGACGGTGCTTATATATATATATATATATATATATATATATATATATATATATATATATATATATATATATATATATNAATTTTGAGGAATTGCGAAGGCTATTATAAGAGCTCTGATCATCTTTCATGCGCCTAAAAATTTGAGCACCACACCCTACACTCAAAAGGAATCAAACCACATACTAGTGAGGACTTAGAACTGACACGTAGATGCCCGATATATATATATATATATATATATATATATATATATATATATATATATANGCTGTCGTTAGTTACTGTAAAAGTGTTGTTCTTTGCTGCGAGAAGCTGTAGGACCGCTGTCCAATACTTTAGTAGCTGCCCAGTGTCGTAAGAAGCTGTAGGACCGCTGTCCAATACTTCTACTTCTAGTAGTTTCCCAGTGTCGTAAGAAGCTGTAGGACCGCTGTCCAATACTTCTAGTAGCTGCCCAGTGTCATAGGAATGCTATAGAGTGCTGTCCAATGTTTCTAGTCGCTGCCTAGCGCCGTAGGAAGTTGTAGGACTGCTGTCCAATGCTTCTATTTGCTACCCAGTGTCGCAGGAAGCCACCTAGTAGCTGTCCACCATTGTTTGGAAGCCATCTAGTTGCTGCCCACCTCTGTTCAGGTTCGTAGGAAGCCGCATAGGTCCTGCCCATTGTTGTTTGGGTTCATAGGAACTCATATAGGCGCTATTCGAAATTTCTAGCTGTTGTTCGGAGTCGTAGGATCACCATACACACTTACTATTTGCTTCTCAGAGCTGTAGGAGATCGTAGGATCACCATACTAGCTCGCTAGTTGCAATCAATAGTTGTAGGACGCCTTAGGATCACCTCTTTTGAGTTCCTTGTTATTTCTACAACTTGTTCAACTATTTACCATTTTCTTCTTTTCTCTACAATTTATTTAAATTCTATGCAAATTATATTGTGTTTTGTGAGTTAAACATGCAACAAAAATAGCAGCAGCAGCAGATACACCACGTACGTAGGTACATTTTATTTGTTGTTGTTTCTTTATTGCAATTACTCTTACTGTAACACATTATGCAGGTACTGAATATAATCTCACTTTCAAAACAAAATCTTTTTTTTAAATTAAACAACATTTTCAAAAAAAAAAAACATAACATGTTTTTTCGAACTTACGGGAGTCCCTCGGAGGAGGTAACCCACGGTTGCTAACGAGGTCTCCCTGGTTTAAATGGGTTTCATAACTTGTTTAAACTAAGTAAGTTCAAAAGAAAATAGTGATACCGGAACGAGGGAACTGTGGGATCTTAACCGGTGTCGCTCTAATCAACTTGAACCCCCCAATGACAACCAAATTGAGACATTAGAACACACATGGTAAAACTGTTTGAGCTTTAGACTTTAGGACTGTTACTGCGACGAGGAACTCGGAGAAACTTCGTGGGCAGCACGACAAGGAGTTTGGAGCAAACTACAAGTGGAGTTGGTCGCCATTCTACAATAGCAGAATGAGTCTACACCAACTAAACTTTCCTAGTTTAAACAACCCATAGGACTTCGAGGTAGCTCGCCTAGCGCAACGTAATTACTCTCCCTCTTTTGGGCTACTGCACAATCATACTGAGCAGTATAAGTCCTAACTCGCCTTAGATTCCGAGATGGTCATCTAGAACGACGTAAAACCTCTTACCTCTGCGGGCTATTTGCATAACCAATTACTATGCATGTGTAAGTCTCAACTAATAAAATTGACAGGATTCAACATTCAAATAAAATCTTCTCTAAAACTCAGCCACACAGTAGGATAGTTTGGGAGGTCACCGAGGATTCCCCTCGGAATCTGTGACATTCCCTACATTTTACTTCCTTTGGACTCCTGAAAGGATTGTTCTTACTTGAGTCATTCCCACTTGTTTTTTCCACGTCCTTCCTTGAAAACCTGAACTTTGAATTTTTGAAGACTAGAACCACTGATCATTATCGAGAGTTTTCTCAAGTGATTCCCGTCACTTGGGATGTAATTATTTATAGAGACTTGCCTTTATTGGAAACTTAGAACCCAGATAAAATAAACCCTATTTAATCTTTGTATTAAATAGAGAAATTTGTCGGTCACATATAAAAGATTCGCAGACCAAATGGTTGTCACAAACCTCATAAGTTTGTATGATTGGATCCACCGCCGCTGTGTATACTTATCTTTCTAGAAGATGTATCATTTGTGGTACCGGACACGATTATATAAATTTATTGGGCAAATGAGATCCAGTCGGTCTCATTTTTCAAAATTAAAATACACTATTTTCATAAAATTATATACCTTTTAGGTTAAATTAAATCATCTACTTTTCAAAACTATAAAAATACTTTTCACATCGAAAAGATGACCGACATGTTGTTGCTTCAGAGATGTTTGATGTGATGCTTGATATCGAAAGAGATGACATCAAATCATATTCATTACTTGATAACGCTTTTAAGCTTGTATTGGATTTGAGCAGATGTTTAGTTTTTTTTTTTATCTAAAGGTTATTATTGCATATTTTGGATCAAAAATAAATCACCACAGGCGTATCACAAAGGATTGGAATACTTTAATTAATAAGGTCTATGAAGAAAAGTCACCTACATCTTGTCATCCATGTTTATGATTTTTACCAAAATATATTTTTAAGTTTCATTAAAATTTATCATTATGCTAGTGATTGTCCGAGTAGAAACTTGCATAGAANCTTTAAGTTTCATTAAAATTTATCATTATGCTAGTGATTGTCCGAGTAGAAACTTGCATAGAATCATTAGAACTGACACCTATAACTTACAATTTTAATGAAAATTTTTCATTAATCCAACTATTGTTGTATTTGCTTTGACCTTTTTATTTCAGCAACGTACTTCTAATTCCTTGAATTCTTCTTTCACTCTGCTATTTGTAAATTAGTGTCCAACATTTTTTTGTGGTAAATCCTTATAGTTTTGTCTAAAGTTATTTTGTATGATGGGATTGTGCCAATACTCATTGTGGAATTATTAGATTTTTTACCAGCTTATTTTCAATGACTCATGATAATCTTGCAAGAAACACAAATTATGGTATGCATCCTGATTTGCTTGGTGATTAAATTCGTTAGGGTTGAAGCTGTCAATGTTGAGTAGATTTGATGGGGATTTGCTTGTTTACACTCAACAGAAGCGGCAATTGGANCTAATTCCTTAAATTCTTCGTTCACTCTGCTATCTGTAAATTAGTGTCCAACATTTTTTGGGGTAAATCCTTATAGTTTTGTCTAAAGTTATTTTGTATGATGGGATTGTGCCAATACTCATTGTGGAATTATTAGATTTTTGTCCAGCTTATTTTCGATGACTCGTGATAATCTTGCAAGAAACACAAAATATGGTATGCATCCTGGTTTGCTTGGTGATTAAATTCGTCAGAGTTGAAGCTGTCAATGTTGAGTAGATTTGATGGGGATTTGCTTGTTTACACTCAACAAAAGCGGCAATTGGGAACTTGATTACAATAGCTTTATTATTTGTTTTTATGTTATTTTTTAAGTATTTCATGTGCTCAAGATGATGCCCATGCACATGGAATGCACATGGAAAGCACATGCCATCCATATCTTTTTATCACATGTTTAATTTTGATATGGATATGAACTCCACAAGGCCACAACAAATTAGTTTTGTGGTTGGCATTTTCAAGTCCCTGGAGCTTCTTTTAAGAAATCTCTGTAGCTAGTCTTCAGAAAACAATTTGATGGTTGATTCTTGTAGACTTCATAGTATGATTGTTGTGGCTGGTTGGTGTGGCATGTGCTTTTCCCTATTCTCTACTTAATTTTAAATGCTGCTGTACTTTTTGCTACTCATTTCATTCCATTGAATTTTTTTTGTGTGCACTATTATACCACTTAACTATTGAATTTTATGGAATTTCATCACTTGGATTTGATTTTACTGTATGTATTATTCTTAGAAAAATAACAAAAGATTGTTTTCTTTATAAGTTGCGGAATGTAAATATATGATCTTTGAGGCATGTAATGGATAACTTTGATTGAATACAATTTTATCTTTTAGTTCTCAATCTTCTATGTGTAAATTGTACACACCGTTGTTTGTACTAATAGGGGTGTGGCTACCTAATTCTAGCAGAAGTAATATCTTTGTATTAGTGTGTGGCCTTTTTACTATGGATCCTTTCCTTTGACCTAATTTTACCTGCATATTTTTTATTAGCTTGCTAATGCTTTTTATTTTCGAGTTTGACATGATTGGTAATCTATTTGTTGCCAATTAAATTACAATTGCTATCTGATTTGATTAGTTCAATTTTCTTGTCAATTTCATTTGATTTATATGATCATACATTATCATTTTGGAATAATTGTTCATGTTTATTGTTTACAATTTAAAAACAAGTTTTTGAATCATTAGTTTTTGATATGTAAATCATGTGACTTGCATTATTTGAGCATATCACATTACTGGTTGTATTAGGAAACTCTAAAACCTAAATAGCCTTGTGTCCCTTGTCAATTGTGAATTTTGTGATCTCCTTTGTTCGCATTTCTAGCATAGAGGATAAAAACTTTCAAATTCTTGATGCTTGTAGAGAAAGAGATGAAGATACTTTTCCATCACAGATTTCACGTTACATTTTTTTAATGTGCCCTTGCGATTATGTTCTTCTTTTAACTTTGTTGATGTATTTTGTTACTAGCTTTTTATTTCACGAAATGCTTTGCTATAGTTTTGTGTTGAACTTTTTCGTTGAATGATATAAAATTTTGTTCAGTTTTATTGAAAAATATTAATAATTTATTTAGTTGAATTATTATATTTGTTTTGGAGATCTATGATATATGTATGAATTTTTTGTTTCTTTTAACCATTCTCTTACTACATTTTATACATTTGTAATGCAGATGAGCTACTGGAATATATATTTTATCTGATTATCCTAGATTCACTAATTATTTTATCATAAATAATCATATTGATCTCTGCTGCCCTTGATATATAGAAGTATGTTTGTAGGCATGCATATATAAACCCTAGATATTGATATTCTTATTAGCTGATAATATATTCTAACGTTTGATATTTTTGTTTTCATTTTTATTTTTTTCAACTTTCAATTAATTATGCTGCTTATGGAATACTTTACAGAAACCAAAATGTTTCAGCGAAACCCTTGCCTAAGCCTGGTTTAGCATCATCTGCAAGCCGAAGTACCAAGATAGCGAGTAATGATGACGAGCTTGACGATTTTAATCCACGCGGTTCTACAAAATTTGGTTGGTATTCTGAAACTTGTAATATTTTCTGTTTCCAGTTTTACTCGGGAAATGATTGGAATTTATTAGTTTACACTTTGTCCATGTACATCACACGGTTACACGGTTGGCTGTTGTGGATGGCTCTGCAAAGTGCAGCTACTGAAGCTTTATGATATCACAATTATAATTTCTTTTTGTTGATTCAGAAATTAATATAATTCGAAACATGAAACAACCATACTAAATTCTGATGGATCTTTTTCCTCAAAATTCTGCAGAATCAACAAATATAANCTTCCTTGATCCAATTAAATTGCTCGATTGGATCAATAGGGTTGAGTGCTTGTTGAAACTCCTTATGCTGTTGGTACAATGAAATTCATAATATTGTGGTCAATTATCATATTTCTGTTAACTTTAGTAACTTTTATGTAGATTTGTGGCGGGCATTTGTAAAGTTTTGGTCTTCAGTCTTGTAGTGTTCTCTTGGAGTTCATATCCATATTTTTTAATACACACATGTTTGATGATATCGAGAGTTGCATTTTGTAATTTATTTTCTTTATTTTTGTGCTAAAATAAACATGTTTTGTGATTCAAACTAAGCTAATGAATGGGCAACCGACTAACAATTAGAGGATTATAAATCAATAATACTTTAAGCTGGTAATTTATTTAGTTTTTTATTCAATAAATTCCATATTTTTTTCTTCAGTCATGTTTATGCATGACTTTATTTTTGGTCATCTTGCAAGAAACACAAAATATGGTATGTATCCTGGTTTGCTTGGTGATTAAATTTGTTAGAGTTGAAGCTGTCAATGTTGAGTAGATTTGATGGAGATTTGCTTGTTTACACTCAACACAATCAGCAATTGGAAAATTGATTGCAATAGCTTCATTATTTGTATTTATGTTATTTTTTATTTATTTCATGTGCTCGAGAAGATGCCCATGAGCATGGAATATGCTTTATTTATGATGTTTATGGTATTGATAACCTATGGTTAGTTTAGTTCGAGCGATTGGAATAGCTTCATTATTTGTATTTATGTTATTTTTTAATTATTTCATGTGCTCGAGAAGAGGCCCATGAGCATGGAATATGCTTTATTTATGATGTTTTTGGTATTGATTACCTATGGTTAGTTTAGTTCGAGAGATTGGATTACTATTATTATTTGTCATTTTGTTGGGTGATTGTGGTAGGTTTGATGTTCTAGATTATTTTCTTTTAGGTTTTATACTGCTGGAGCTATTCATTTTTGTTGCATTATGGAAGTTGTCATTGTATTATTCCTTCAGTCAATGAAATGGTTCGATTGGATCAACAGGCTTTAGTGCTTGTTGAAACTCTTCTTATATTGTTGGTATACTGAAATTCTTATTGTTGTGGTCAACTAGCATAATTTTTTTAACTTTAGTGACTCTTATTTAGTTTTGTGGTTGGCATTTGCGAAGTTATGGTCTTCATTCTTGTTGTGGCCTCGTGGAGTTCATATCCATATCTTTTTATCACATGTTTGGTGATATCGAAAGTTACATTTTCTAATTTTTTTGCTTTATTTTTGTGGTAAAATAAACGTGTTTTGGGATTCGAAATAAGCCAATGAAAGGGCAACCGACTGCGGATATTAGAGGATTATAAATCAATACTCTAAGCTTGTAATATATTTAGTTTTTTATTCAATAAATTCCATATTTTGTCCTTCAATCGTGTTTATGCTTGTTAGAAATATAATTTCTTTGAGTGAAGTACAAATTACAATAAACAACATTTCGGGGTGGTTATCTGTTTGTAATAGTATGAGACCTACATTTTTCTTTACTTTAGTGATCACTCCCACAGCTGCCGCGAAATCCCTACAAATTTTATGAGTAAAAATGTGGATTGATGAAATAATTTAGCATGCTTAATTATTTCATTATAATGTTGGCTGACGTAGTCTGATATAATTTTGCCGGTTCAATTTCTACTGTGATGATAACTAGTGATGTGAATTAATAGGATTCAGAATCATTTATTTTGGATTNGCAACATTTTTATTGTAAAACAGAATATAATAGTGGTTCGAATTACAACAAAATTGCAATAGTTCAACCAAGCGCATTTTACAAGTATAATTTGCAATTTACTATTACTTATTGGTGGTTTTACATTTTATCTTACGTTTTAACACTCAATGTAATGAATTTTGTGGCAGCTAAGAAGGCGAATCTAGCAGACATTGGTGTTGTTGGTGGACTTAATGATGAATCCAATGAAAAGGAAAGGGCTCCACCTCCACCATCATACAGGGGAAGAGCGATGGGTGCAGGATCCGGTCTTGGTAGGACAACAGGCTTCTCTTCTTCAACAACTGCAGAAGGAACAACCTGGAACTTATCCAACTTCCAGTCATAGAATGGAAACTTCGATTCATAATTTCTTTATTTCTCTAACTTTTTATGGTTTTGATTACAATTTATTGTGCGTCTATGGCCTTTTTCAGGGTTATTTTTCTAAGGTATTACTGTCATTTTATTTTTTCTACGAGATTATATTGTAAAAGTTTGCGGAATTGCATTGTTTTTATATTTGAAGTGTTTCAGTGCGGGCGCCAATAAACAGTTTCGATCATCTCCTGAGCTTACAGGCTATAGGATTTAGCAGTTTTATTTATTTATTAATATTTGTCTGAATCATTAGTTTTTTATGGCAAGCTTAGTTTAAATTTAATTCGAGTAAAAAGATTTTGATTTTAGGTAGAAATGGACAGAAAGAGTTGAATTGTCTTCATGATTCGTGTTGGTGATAATAGATTATTGGCATTGTAAAAAAAGGCTCGGGCAGGCCCTGAGAGCTTATTACCGTTAATAGCTTACCATTGGTACTGGGTGGTGGTTCTACCAATGCTAAGCTTCACATTCAAAGAGTGTTCATGTTTAGTTCTAGCAAATGACAAAAAATTTCAAAATTAATCGACTTCTAAAATTTAAAATTAAAACCTCTAGATTAAATCAATAGCTTTGATGTTATGTTGTATGGACATTAAGAATGAAAACTCGTATATTATTAAAAATATATGATATGGACATGAGTTAGAGGAGCAAATTTAAATAAAGATTAGTAATATATATATATATANGAAAGATAAATAAAGCTCTATGAACTATCTTCTACATCAAACGAAAAGTAATTCCAGATTTCCAAAATACTTGTGGTCCTAGATAATCGAATGTCATTCCATTTTCAAGCTTTAATCATGCACATAACTTAGAAAATAGTATAGATGCTTTTCATATGATGGTAGTATAACTTTTTGTTTTTCTCAAGTTAAATGTTGTAGGGAATGGTAACTATAGAAAAGGGACATGAATTTGTTAGAGGAGATCAATCTTAAGATTGGGCAATGCAGTCCAACACTTACAAAATAAAGATGGACCCATGAGCGAAACGCACCGAAAAAATGTATATAGCAACCGTGAGGAAATTCAAGAGAAATGATGCAACATTTTTCATCATCCAACCAAAAGAGATGGTTGGCGTGGAAACAATTGACTCGCCTACCAAACAAGTTATCAACCATTTGAGGCCAACTTTTGATTGCCATCCCATAAAAAAAATTCAAAAATGAATTTTAGCTTTGTTATGCAAAATGCAGTTAGCCTAGAACACATTAGATAAGTGTATGTAAAAAGATAATTTGGCTAGAAGTAGAAATTATGAGAGTATTCTTATAGGAATTTATGCATATTATTTTTTAAACTTTCAGAAGTAATCTTGACTAGTGGTAGTTAATATTAGAGAGATTTGGGAATGCCACTGTATTCAAAACATTATTTGTAATTATAGTAGCTAGTGTGGTTGAGGAAGGCAATAGAGTGGTTGCCGGAAGATCTTNAGATGGACCCATGAGCAAAACACACCGAAAAAATGTAACCGTGAGGAAATTCAAGAGAAATGATTCAAACATTTTTCATCATCCAACCGGAAGAGATGGTTGGTGTGGAAACACTTGACTCGCCTACCAAACAAGTTATCAACAATTTGAGGCCAACTTTTGATTGCCATCCAATAAAAAAAAAATGAAAAATGAATTTTAGCTTTGTTATGCAAAATGCAGTTAGCCTAGAACACATTAGATAATTGTATGTAAAAAGATAATTTGGCTAGAAGTAGAAATTATGAGAGTATTCTTATAGGAATTTATGCATATTATTTTTTGAAGTTTCAGAAGTAATCTTGACTAGTGGTAGTTAATATTAGGGAGATTTGGGAATGCCACTATCAAAACATTATTTGTAATTATAGTAGCTAGTGTGGTTGAGGAAGGCAATAGAGTGGTTGCCGGAAGATCTTATGGCGAACCAGAGGGTTGAAAAAAGAAAATTTAAAGTAGATTGCCATCACCAATAGAGAGAGAAATTATGAGTTTGATGAAGTAATACTACTGAATTTGTTCCAAATGCCATACCCTTGTGGTTAGGATTTCCTCCAACCCTAAAATTCCCATACACTTGAAGGTGGTTCTATATAACCTTTAGCTGCTAGCAAGATCGAGGGTGGAGAGCAATGGGAGACCCAATTCCACTTTTAGGTTTTTAAGTGTTATCTCAACAGATCGGTTACAAATAGATCGCCTCGTGTATTGATTCATATGCTGAATCTTGAATAAATTCTGGTGGTAATCGCTCACAATTGTGTAAAGTTATTTTTTTTCTGCTTTATTGCAGGCAAATGTCGATCTTTTTGCTAATCAGAATGCTATTCCTGCTACGTTTCCTTCAAATGCGAAGNTTCTGCATTATTGCAGGCAAATGTCGATCTTTTTTCTAATCAGAATGCTATTCCTGCTACGTTTCCTTCAAATGCGAAGTTGTTTGCAGAAACAAATTCAGGCTTGCTTCCAGAGTCCAAGTCTTCCAACCCAACAGCCATCAGTTCTTTTGATCCATTTGCTGCATCAGATTCCATCTTTCCCTCTGAATCAAAACTCCCCGGTACAAACACAAAAAANAAATGCGAAGTTGTTTGCAGAAGCAAATTCAGGCTTGCTTCCAGAGTCCAAGTCTTCCAACCCAGCCGCCATCAGTTTTGATCCATTTGCTGCATCAGATTCCATCTTTCCCTCTGAATCAAAACTCCCCGGTACAAACACAAAAAATAGCAGCACCGCTGATCCCTTTGCTGCAATTCCAGTGAACATTGTTGCTGGACCTGATGATCTCTTCGGTTCTTTCACTTCTAATGCTCCGACGGCATCAAAGGAATCTTCAGGCGATTTTTCAAACACCAGCCAACCTNACAGCCATCAGTTTTTTTGATCCATTTGCTGCATCAGATTCCATCTTTCCCTCTGAATCAAAACTTCCCTGTACAAACACAAAAAATAGCAGCACCGCTGATCCCTTTGCTGCAATTCCAGTGAACAGTGTTGCTGGACCTGATGATCTCTTTGGTTCTTTCACTTCTAATGCTCCGACGGCATCAAAGGAATCTTCAGGCGATTTTTCAAACACCAGCCAACCTNTGCCAGAAGAGAGATACACAACAAGGGATAAGAGAGAAGCTCAAAGCCAAAAATAATAGCAACCAACTTTAAAGCATAGGCAACATAATTGTTTCGGAAAAGAATCTTTCCAGCTCAATTATTATTCAACAATAACAACATTAATTGCCACATATGCTGAAACTCATCAAGAGGTAATATAATCGTACCACAAAAATGATCCATAAACTCAATTATTGTGGAATTATTTGCCACATCATACTCCACTTGCTGGAAAAATAATATTTTCGTACCAGCATTATTACTCCACCGACAGAATTATTGAAAAAATCATCAACCATGAAAACTTAAGAAGCAAATTATTGTCATCCATGATGACGACTGTGGCTCTTCAAGTTTATTTTTTGCTCCATTTGCTGAAGGTGAAGGGCAGAGTGAAATTAGCAAGTCTTCTTCTTTTTCTTCTCTCCACTTCTCTTCTTGTAATCTAATTATGTGTGTCTGTCAGTGCAGCTAAATAAAGTCTTCTCTACTTTTATGTCTGTAAGTATGATATGAAATATGTAAGGTTTTGATCTTGTTCTTTACAGTTGTTTATATTAATATTATGTTATTTTGTTTTTACTTCTTCTGAAAATGCTTAGTGTAGGAAATGAACTAAAGTTGTGGTTTGCATATTGATACACCTAAAATATATAGTGTTTTTAGACACATTTTTATATCTATTTTTGAGATATTGATGATACACCTAAAATATATAGTGTTTTTAGACACATTTTTATACCTATTTTTGAGATATTGTATTTTGATATACACCTAAAATATAGTATTTTTAGACAATACACCTAAAATATATAGTATTTTTAGACACATTTTTATACCTATTTTTGAGATATTGTGCTTTAATGGAAATATTTTTGTGTTTTTCTTGCAGATACAGGTAAAAAAGGGTGAAAAATGCTTAAAGGAGTGAAAAATGAAAAATGTGCAAAAGAGTTTTGGCGCCTAAGCGCCAAATCTGGCGCTTACGCACTGGTTAAATAGAGAAGGCCGCGCCTAAGCGCCAGATGCCTCGCGTTTAAGCTCCAATGATAGTTATTGGAAGAGTAAATTTGGTTTCTGTGAATTTTGAAGAGGATTTTGAGGCACCCATTGACTTAATAGGTGGTTATAACCACCATGGATGAAAATTATAACGAAAGGATGCATCTCTTGGGAAATACATTGAATCTAGACATATTTTGAAGAGAAACCAAGGCACCTTTTGGAAAAATATAAAAGAAAAAAGAGAGGACATAGAAAAGAGTCCTGAAAGTATTGGAAAGTTTTGAAAGTTCTCATTTGGGGAGTTAGTTCAGAGAGATTTTCAGGCACCACTTTTACTTTTATTTTATTCTTTTTGGTTATTTTATTTTAAGTGATTGTGAAGAGAAGAGAATCAAAGGAACTTCAAGAGTTTGGTGGAGGACTTGAGATAAGTTTTTATCTTTCTGTTTTGAGACACTTTTTATTTTAATTGAGACTTGTTGTTGGTTTGACAATTATTTCTACTTTTAAACTAAAGTGTGGTTTTTTGAGACTTGTTGTTGGTTTAAAAATGATTTCTTCTTTTAAACTAAAGTGTGATTTTATTTTCTCTATGGATTCTAAGTAGTTTTTTTTATCTTTCTTCTTAAAATAATAAGTAATTAAGTTTTGGATGGAAGTTGTGGAAAATATTGATCTTCAATGTTGGAAGAAGTTGTGATGATTTAAATCCATGCACTTCATTTACTTTTTAATTTGACCGATCTAGATGTTAAAATTTGTCGTGAAAACATGTAATAACTGGGTTGGTATTGTCTCAGTCAACAATTGGAAAGAATCACATGAGATTGTATGAATGAGAATGTAGTCTTGACTGCAAAAAAATAAGGAAATATTCATTGAAAGGTGTAGAGTTAGAGGACTTTAAAGTGACAGGTTAAAGCCCCTAACTTGNTGTGAAAGTTTGCAGAATTGCATTGTTTTTATATTTGAAGTGTTTCAGTGCGGGCACCAATAAACAGTTTCGATCATCTCCTGAGGTTACAGGTTATAGGATTTAGCAGTTTTATTTATTTATTAATATTTGTCTAGATCATTAGTTTTTTTATGGCAAGCTTCGTTAAAATTTAATTCGAGTAAAAAGATTTTGATTTTAGGTAGAAATGGATAGAAAGAGTTGAATTGTCTTCAAGATTCGTGTTGGTTATAATAGATTATTGGCATCGTAAGAAAGGCTCGGGCAGGCCCTGCGAGCTTATTACCGTTAATAGCATACCATTGGTACTGGGTGGTGGTTCTACCAATGCTAAGCTTCACATTCAAAGAGTGTTCATGTTTAGTTCTAGCAAATGACCAAAAATTTCGAAATTAATCGACTTCTAAAATTTAAAATAAAACCTCTAGATTAAATCAACACATATTTAATCAATAGCTTTGATGTTATGTTGTATGGACATGAAGAATGAAAACTCGTATATTATTTAAATTATATGATATGGACATGAGTTAGACGAGCAAATTTAAATAAAGATTAGTAATATATATATATATATTATATTACTACTAATAATAATAATAATAACAATAATAAATAAATAAATAAATAAACTATTAAGAATGATGTAAAAGAGAATAATTTCTTTTAAAAATTAAGTGATCGGTTGATATCATTCATGTTTAATTTTAGTTGATATAGTTTTTGTGTATTTTGTTATTTATTTTTAGTATTTTTTAAAATAATTATCTCAATAAAATGTTTTTAATTTAAATAAAAATAAAAATAAAAAATTAAACTTCAAAATTAAAAATTAAGAAAATTAGAAAAAATAAAATAATCCTAAATGGCTATTAAGTTGTTTATAAATAATTATTTGGTTTAAGATATATAAATTTACGTATTTATTATCTGTAATTTGATTTTTATATTTACACCCCTCAAACTTTCATATATAATTTAAGATATCACAATTTTTAATTTTAAATAATGAAATATAAATTATATGTATGTGTGTAAAATTTTAAATTTAGGTGTTAGATACATAAATACATAAAAAATTGAGAGGTATTTATCCCATTCACTTCGTTTTGGCTTACGAGAATCAAAGAAGCTGCAACTCGTTAGCTGCAAAAGGAGGAGAAAGATGGGAGTTTCAGAGGTTTTGTTTGATGCGATACCGTCTTGCTAATTCAAACCTTTCCACTAAATTATAGCAAACTTATCCCAGAATAAGGGAAGGAGTGATTTCATTTATACATATTGGAATTAATAACGAGCCTTATACTCAAAACTATAAACAAATTGAATTATTATATCAAAGATCTAAGGTTGATGATTTATAATAAATTTGGGTTGAAGCTAAGAAGTTAGANAGAAAAAAAATAAATTAATCCTAAATAGCTATTAAGATGTTTATAAATAATTATTTGGTTTAAGATATATAAATTTATGTATTTATTATCTATAATTTGATTTTTATATTTACACCCCTCAAAACTTTCATATAAAATTTAAGAAATCACAATTTTTAATTTTAAGTAATGAAATATAAATCATATGTATGTATGTAAAATTTAAAATTTAGGTGTTAGATACATAAATACATAAAAAAATTGAGAGGTGTTTATCCCATTCACTCTGTTTTGGCTTACGAGAATCAGAGACGCTGCAACTCGTAAGCTGTGAAAGGAAAAAGATGGGAGTTTCAGAGTTTTTGTTTGATGTGATGCCGTCCTGCTAATTCGAACCTTTCAACTAAATTATAGGAAACTTATCCCACAATAAGGGAAGGAGTGAGTTCATTTATACATATTGAAATAAATAACGAGCCTTATACTCTAAAATATAAACCAATTGAATTATTATATCAAAGATCTAAGGTTGATGATTTATAATAAATTTGGGTTGAAGCTAAGAAGTTAGACCCCACAAACATCTAGGTCTATCATTATTCTGAGCATTTATTCATATATAGTCATTGCAAGCAACCGACACGAAAAATACATGATGTACAAGAAATGAGTCTCCATTCTTAGCAAGAATGTTGTAGCTATCAATAAAGCAGTCAAAGAATTATGTTGCAAAAAATTATAAAAAGAAAAAAAATACATAAATGTGTGTATTGCCAGAAGAGAGATACACAACAAGGGATAAGAGAGAAGCTCGAAACCAAAAATAATAGCAACCAACTTTAAAGCATAGGCAACATAATTGTTTCGGAAAAGAATCTTTCGAGCTCAATTATTATTCAACAATAACAACATTAATTGCCACATATGCAGAAGCTCATCGAGAGGTAATATTATCGTACCACAATAATAATCCATCAACTCAATTATTATGGAATTATTTGCGACATCATACTCCACCTGTTGGAAAAAGAATATTATCGTACCAGCATTATTACTCCATCGATAGATATATTGGAAAAATCATCAACCGTGACAACTTAAGATGCAAATTATTGTCATCCATGACGACAACTGTGGCTCTTTAAGTTTATTTATTGCTCCATTTGCTGAAGGTGAAGGGCAGAGTGAATTAGCAAGTCTTCTTCTTTTTCTTCTCTGAACTTCTCTTCTCGTAATCTAATTATGTGTGTCTGTCAGTGCAGCTAAGTAAAGTCTTCTCTACTTTTATGTCTGTAAGTATGCTATGAAATATGTAAGGTTTTGATGTTGTTCTTAACAGTTGTTTATATTAATATTATGTTATTTTTTTTAATTCTTTAGACAATGCTTAGTGTAGGAAATGAACTAAAGTTGTGGTTTGCAGCTTGATACACCTAAAACATATAGTGTTTTTAGACACATTTTTATATCTATTTTTGAGATATTGCGCTTTAATGGAAGGTGTATTTTTGTGTTTTTCTTGCAGATACATGTTAAAAAGGGTGAAAATTGCTTAAAAGAGTGAAAAAGGATCAAATTTGGAGCAAAAAGCTGAAAAATGTGCAAAAGAGTTTTGGTGCTTAAGCGCTAAATCCGGCGCTTACGCCCCGGTTAAACAGAGAAGGCCGCGCCTAAGCACCAGAGGCCCCGCTCTTAAGCGCCAGTGGCTGTTATTGGACGAGTAAATTTGGTTTCTATGAATTTTGAAGAGGTTTTTGAGGCACCCATTGGCTTAATAGGTGCTTATAACCCCCATGGACGAAAATTATCACGAAAGGATGCATCTCTTGGGGAAATACATTGAATCTAGACATATTTTGAAGAGAAACCAAGGCAGTTTTTAGAAAAGAACAAAAGAAAGAAGAGAGGACTTAGAAAAGAGTCCTGAAAGTATTGGAAAGTTTTAAAAGTTCTCATTTGGGGAGTTAGTTCGGAGAGATTTTCAGGCACCACTTTTACTTTTATTTTATCCTTCCTCATTTGGGGAGTTAGTTTGGAGAGATTTTCAGGCACTACTTTTACTTTTATTTTATCCTTTTTGTTATTTTATTTTGAGTGGATTGTGAAGAGAAGAGAATATAAGGAATTTTAAGAGTTTGGTGGAGGACTTGAGATAAGTTTTTATCTTTTTGTTTTGAGACTACTTTTGTTTGAGACTTGTTGCTGGTTTGACAATGATTTCTTCTTTTAAACTAAAGTGTGATTTTGTTTTCTCCATGGATTCTGAGTATTGTTCNCTCAAAATGATAAGTAATTAAGTTTTGGACGGAAGTTGTGGAAAGTATTGATCTTCAATGATGGATTCTTCTTGAAATGATAAGTAATTAAGTTTTGGATGGAAGTTGTGGAGAGTATTGATCTTTAATGTTGGAAAGAAATTGTGATGAGTTAAATCCATGCACTTCATTTAATTCTTAATTTGGTCGATCCAGATATTAAAATTTGTTGTGAGAAAATGTAAGAACTAGGTTGGTATTGTCTCAGCCAACAATTGGAAAGAATCACATGAGGTTGTATGAATGAGAATGTAGTTCATATGAAGTAAATAAATAGGAAAATATTCATTGAAGGGTGTAGAGTTGGAGGACTTTAAAGTAACAAGTTAAAGCCCCCAACTTGGTTTATTGTTTTAGGTTCTGATATGAGATGTTAGCCCCCAAGTGGAGGGGATCGAGAGAACTCTCGAGTGAGAGCTAGTATCTTCCCTGCCTAGCCGGTCTTTAGAACTATTCAAATTTTAAATTAACCAATGTTCTTTATAGCATCTTTAGTAAGGGTAAAAAATATTATCGCTCCTATTTGGCACAACACAATTTGCATACTTCCACAATAGAATTCCTATATTTATTACTGATTCATAATAAGAAGAAAGATATTTTCATATTTAGTGCTTTTCTTCTACAAAAACTCTAGTTATATTTTTAAATTGTTATTGTTCAGTCAAATATGATAAATACCAAAAATATTTAAATTTTCATTAGTGAAAAAATCATCTTTAGTTTAGATAATTATCTTTTTATTAAAAAATAGAAAGTTTGTTGTTAAATAGTACATATTTCATATTCTCCATATAGGTTTGATATTCAGGTTTGAATAAAAAAGTCTTATATTACTTGACAACAATACATATACTCGCGTAGTATCCTAATATATATAAATTAAAAGTTAAAATTTTTATTTTTCTTTCGGATCAAGTTTGTGATTTCGTTGCAAAGTAAGGAAATATAAGTGAAATATAATTTGAATTTTTGTTGTACTGTGGATATTAACAGTATCCAGGGATCTAGTTTTTGGCGCCGTTGCCGGGAAGAAATTAATTTTAAAAGAAATTTCTACTTTTAGAAAGTCTTATTTAAACTTTAAGTTATCTTATCTTATCTTATTTTGTTTTGTTTATTTTATTTTATTTTATTATATTTTAGTGTATGCGTAATTCAGGTTCTGAAGGACTAGTGCCCTACAATTCTGAATTAGAAAGAACTATTAGAGAAATTAGAAAAACCAAAAAAAATATAAATTTTGAAAAATACAAAAAAGTTACAGAAATGGTATACCAAAATAATAAAAATGTTGAAATTCATCAAGAGTTTAGACCTTTAAGAGATTATGCCAACCCTACTATAGGTGAACTGTAGTATTCAAAAACATATTGTAGTGGCTAATTCATTTGAGCTTAAACCTGCTATAATCTAAATGACATCAAATAATCAGTTTGGGGGATCACCAACTAAAGATCCAAATTTACATCTTGTCAATTTTCTAGAATTGTGCGCTACATTTAAATACAATAGTGTATCAGATGATGTCATAAGACTTAGGTTATTTCCTTTCTCACTGAGGGATAAGGCTAACATGTGGTTGAATTCGTTAGCACCTGGATCTGTCAGTACTTAGGGTGATTTAAAACAAAAATTCCTTGCTAAATATTTTCCACCATAAAAAACTGCGAAGCTTAGAAATGATCTTACATCTTTTAATCAGTTTGAAGGGGAATCTATTTATGAAGCATGGGAAAGATTTAAAGAACACTATACCAGATTGGTTAATAATTCAAACCTTTTATAATGGATTAATTGGTTCTCTTAGATTTATTTAGATTGGTTAATAATTCAAACCTTTTATAATTGATTAATTGGTTCTCTTAGATCTATTATCGATTGGTTCATTGATGTCAAAACCATTTCATGACGCTTATGCTTTAATTAAAGAAATAGGCTACCAATAATTTTCAATGGCCTTTTGAGAGGGTAAATCGTAAGAAAGTAGCCAATATTCATGAAACTAATGCATTTAACATGTTAACAAATCAAGTTGCTGCAATTTCATGGAAGTTAGACCAATTTGGAATGAATTTTTCTCAACTAATTTCCAGGATTGAAAAGAATTCATTAGGCAAAATAGTAGATTCTAAAGCATCATTAGAAACTTTTAATGCCATAAATATTAAGCAGAATAACCCTTATTCAAATTATTATAACCCAGGTTGGAAGAACCATCCCAACATTAACTGGAATAACAATTCGGGTGGTAATAATCAACAATGGGGGAACAACCAAGGAAACTTAATGGGAAACTAGAACAACCAAGGTAATAATAATTATAGATTTACTTATCCTCTAGGTTTCAACAATAATACATAGTTTAAGGAGAAGAAGTTGTCTATAGAAGAAGTGGTGTTACAAATGGAAAATCAATTACAACGTCAAGGAGGTACAATTAAAAATATTGAGAATCAACTTGGGCAAATAATAAATTCATTGAGTAATATATCCCAAGGAACACTTCCTAGTAATCTTGAATCCAATCCAAAAGACTAGAATAAAGAACAAGTAAAAGCCGTTCAACTTAGAAGAGGAAGAGAGTTGGAAGGTTGGGTTCAAAAAGAAATTGAAGTAGAGAGAGAAGAAATTGAAGAATCAAAAGACGACGCTCCAAAAGATTCTGAAAGACCTATTTCTCTGCCAAAAATTGATTTAGAAAAACCACCAACTACATTTCCTCAGAGAAGCCTATTTCTCCACTAAAAATTGATTTGAAAAAAGCACCACCTCCATTTCCTCAGAGACTTTGTCAGCAGAAGTTGGATAAACAATTTTCAAAATTTTTGGAAATATTTAAGAAGCTTACAGTTAATATTTCATTTGCTGAAGCCTTAGAACAAATGCTGAGCTATGTAAAGTTTATGAAGGATATTCTCAATAGAAAAAGAAACTTTGAAGATAATGTGACTGTTGTACTTAGTGAGGAGTGCAGTGCGATAATTCAGAAGAAGCTTCCTGAAAAGCATAAAGATCTTGCTAGCTTTACAATTCCATGTGTAATAGGAGACAGATTTTATGGGAAAGATTTATGTGATTTAGGTGCAAGCATTAACCTTATTCCATTATCAATATTTAAAAGATTGGGATTAAGAGAAATAACCCCTACTACTGAAACTCTGCAGTTAGCAGATCGTTCAATAACATACCCTAAAGGAGTTATAGAAGATGTCCTAGTGAAAGTGGATCAATTTATCTTTCCTGTTGATTTAATTGTGCTAGATATGGAGGAAGATAAAGAGATACCAATCATTTTTGGGAGACCTTTCGTAGCCACAGGAAGAGCAATGATAGAAGTGCAGAAAGGGGAATTAACAATGCATGTCAATGATCAAACTATTACTTTTAACATTTCATAATCAATGAAATACCTTGCAAAAGGTAAAGATAATGAATGCTATAGGATGGATGTTATAAGATATTTAAGTGAATGTCATTTTAAAACTACTTATGAAGAAAAATCTAAAGAAAAAGATTTGGAACACGAGGAAGAAGAGGAATTAAATCAATGTGAAGATCTTTTTATGGAAAATTCAAACTATGTTCGAGAAAGTTTTGAAGTTTTGGGCACGATAGACAAAGATGAATCATTTTGTCTATCTATTGAAAAGCCTCCATAACTAGAGTTGAAGTTACTTCCTGGTCATTTAAAATATGCCTTTTTTTGAGATTCCTCTACTTTACCAATTATAATTTCCTCAAAATTAATGATAGAAGAAGAAGAAAGGTTGATGAAAATACTGAAAAATTTTAAGAAAACTTTTGGATGGACAATTGCTGATATTAAAGGAATCAGATTTTCAATTTTATGCATAGAATTTATATGGAAAAGAACTGCAAACCCAGTGCTGATCTGCAAAGGAGATTGAACCCTGTTTTGAAAGAAGTTGTAAAGAAAGAAATTTTAAAGTGGTTAGATGTTGGAATTATCTATCCTATTTCAGATAATTCATGGGTTAGTCCAGTTCATTGTGTTCCTAAGAAAGGAGGAGTAACTGTAACTGCAAATGAACATAATGAGTTAATACCTACTAGATAAGTTATAGAGTGGAAAATATACATTGATTATAGAAAATTAAATCTTGCCACTAGGAAAGATCATTTTCCATTACCCTTTCTAGTAAATGCTGGATAGACTAGCTGGGCATAAATACTTTTGTTTTTTGGATGGATATACCGGTTATAGTTGGATAGACTAGCTGGGCATAAATACTTATGTTTTTTGGATGGATATACTGGTTATCACCGTGGATAGACTAGTTGGGCATAAATACTTTTGTTTTCTGGATGGATATATAGGTTATCACCAAATTCAAATATATTCTGAGAATCAAGAGAAAAAACGTGTACCAGTCCTTATGGTACTTTTGCTTTTAGAAGAATGCCCTTTGGTTTATGTAATACCCCTGCAACATTTCAAAGATTTATGATGATAATTTTTTTGTGATTTAATTGAAGAAGGGATTGAAGTATTCATGGATGACTTTTCAGTGTTTGGAACTTCATTTGACTCATGTTTAAAACATTTATCCAAAGTTCTTAAGCAATGTGAAGAAACAAATTTAGTCTTTAACTGGGAAAAATGCCAAATTATGGTAGCAGGAGGAATTATATTAGGACATCAAATATCAAAAAATGGTATGGAAGTAGATCGTGCTAAAATTCAAGTGATGGCTAATTTACCTTATCCAACATATGTAAGGGAAATTAGGAGTTTTTTAGGACATGCTAGATTTTACAGACGATATATTAAAGACTTTTCAAAGATTGCTAAGTTTTTATGTCATGTACTGGAGAAAGATGAAATTTTAAATTTTGATGAGGAATGCCTAAAAGCTTTTAAGTTATTAAAAGAATAACTAATCCCTGCACCAATTATAGTTTCACCAAACTGGAAAATACATTTTTAATTAATGTGTGATGCTAGTGATTATGCTATTAAAGTTATTTTAGGACAAAGATATGATAAAATTTTCAAAGTTATTTACTATGTTAGTAAAAAACTTAATGAAACTCAAATTAATTATTCAATAACTGAAAAAGAGTTATTAGCAATAGTATATGCTTATGATAAATTTAGATCATATTTAATTGGAACTCATTGTGTATTGCATACATATCATTCTGCTATTAAGTATTTAATGAAAAAGAAGGATGCTAAACCTAGACTTATAAGATGAATTCTTCTTTTGTAAGATTTTGATTTTGTAATAGTAGATCGGAAAGGGATTGAAAATCAAATTGCTGATCATTTGTCCAGGCTTGAATTAGAAAAACCACTCTATTTTGAAAATGAAATTAATGAACATTTTCCAAATGAAAAATTGTTCACTATTAATGAGTGGCTTGTTCAGTGGTATGCCGATATTGTGAACTATATTGTTAGTGATATTATACTCTATGGAATGACATACCAACAGAAGAGGAAATTTATTTCTGAAGCTAAGAATTATTTTTGGGATAACCCATTTTTATATAAACAAGGAAAGGATCTGCTTATTCGAAGATGTGTACCATTAGAAGAAATTTATGAGATTATCCAAAAATGTCATGATTTTGATTTTGAGGGACATTTTGGTGTTGATAAAACAACATAAAAAATTTTACAATCTGGATTTTATTGGCTTACAATTTTTAGAGATGTTAATACTTACATCAAAACTTATGATAAATGTCAACAAGTTTGCAATATTTCTAGAAGAAATGAGATGCCCCTCAATTATATTCTAGAAGTTGAAATATTTGATGTTTGGAGATTAGACTTTATGTGACCATTGATACCATCTTTGAAAATTTTATATAATCTGTTAGTAGTGGACTATGTATTCAAATGGATAGAAGCTGTTGCTTTACCTCGATGTGATGCTCAAAGTGTTGCAAAATTTTTGAAAATGAATATATTTTGTACATTTAGGATGCCAAGAGTTATCATTACTAATGGGGGAAGTCATTTTAGAAATGCCATAATGGAGAAATTATTAAAGAAATATCATATATATCATACGATTGCTAGTGCTGATCATCCTCAGACAAGTGGTTCCGTTGAATTATCCAATCTGGAAATTAAAAGAATTATGAAAAAATCTGTGAATTCAACAAAAAAGGATTGGTCAGTCAAACTTGACTATACTTTGTGGGCTTATAGGACTACATACAGAACTCTTATAGGAATGTCCCCATATAGGCTAATATTTGAAAAAGCTTGTCACTTACCAGTTGAACTTGAGCATAAGACATATTGGGTGATTAAAGAATTCAATTATAATTTGAAAGATGCTGGTGAAAAAAGATTACTGCAATTAAATGAGCTTGAAGAGATAAGCAATGAATCTTATGAAAGTGCCAATATTCATGAATCTGATGCATTTACTATGTTAGCTGACCAAAGATTGAGATTTTCATACCTCTTTTATACTGTTTTTAATGATATTGCACTTTAAATAAATGTATTTTTGATGTTTTGTTCCAGGAATGATGAATTAGGGTCAATGGAGCAAAAAGATGCAAAAAAGAGCAAATTTGGAGCAAAAAGGACCAAAATGTGGAGAATTGCACTAGGGCGCCGACGGCGCCA
>JXCR01145735.1:0-23371 GCA_002079205.1 Phalaenopsis hybrid cultivar
CTATATTAGTAATATACTAATATAGATATTATATATTTATATAATATAAGTTTTATAATTAAAATAATATATTATTTATATATATATTAATATTAGGGATGTTAAATTGGCTCGTCGTTCGCGAATAACTCATGCTCGGCTCCTTTGTTAAGAAACGAACACGAATAGTGACTTCACGAACAATTCCGAACACGAACTTATTTCAAACAAACTAAATTTTAAAAGAACCGAACACGAACACAAACTTTGTTCGACTCGTTTACACCCCTAACTGTATTTGTCGGAATGTGTCTCGCGAGGAAGATAAACGCAAAGTAAAGAATGGGTCGCAATTACTAGAGCTCTTATGGAAGATCAAATTTAATTTATTTAAGTTAAATATAACATTAATCATTAATGCATTGTATTTTTGTTAAAGTGAATTAAAAAATAAAATTATGAAACAAATTTTTAATATAAAAACTTTCGAGAAAATATTTTTTATTACATAATAATTTGCAATTTTGTGTCAGTTAATTATTTTAGAATAATTACGATAAACCTCAAAATGTAAATCTAAAATTCAAAATTGAAGAATAAAATTTACTAATTTTACTCCAAATCTTTACTTAAAATGGTGTATGCATAAAAATGGACATACAAAAATTTTAATTAATTTTTGTTCTGTTAAATCGAGTATACCTGCCAAAATGACTTATTTTATTTATTTTTCTCCATTTTGGTTTTTGAAGAAGCGGTGACTATTTATAATCATACTATTTCTTATTATAATAAATCATCATCTCGAATAAAATTAATGATCTGAAGAGAAAATGAGCTGAAAGAAGGGATATACGAGAAAAAAGTAATATGGAAAACTTTTGTGAGGTGAACTTTGTGTAGATAGCCCAAAAGTATACATCTGAAATGAGATGGATCGAAAATACCTTGGAGGAATATCCGTGAAAAGAAACTTATGAAAGCAACCCGTAACCAAAGAGTAAAATATAAATACTTATTCTGGGGTCAAAGACAACTCCCAAAGGAACCTATTCATTTGGTTATTTCCATCTTGGGGATACCTCACCAAAGAAAACTCTCAATTGTTGTGTAATGTGGAGACACGGTCCACCGCAATTTAATTAATTGTTGTTAATTAACTTCTTAATTAAGTATCCGAGTGTTTAATTAAAAACAAAGCGAAGCCAAGCAAGGGCCAAACCAAGTACTACAAGAGAGAAAGAGAGGAAGAGAGAGAAAGAGAGGGAGAGAAGAAAATAGAGATTTTCTTGTAAACGTTGAAGCGCTCAATAGTGTAATTCCTCGAAGAAAAAATATCCTCTGCAACTCAATGGACCTAGACAAATTTGTCGAACCACGTAAATCTGTGTCGCTCTAGGATTTTTTCTGCATGCAATTTTTCTTGTTCAATTTTTCGCTTTATTGTCGTCTTTTTCACAACAATTTGTATCAGAGATTAGGTTTGAATCTAAGAAAAAATGATGGGGGGAGATGAAGTAATGACATCGAGGATCGAGAAGTTGAATGAAATAGATTTTGTTTACGGAAAGATGCAAATAGAAGACTTCCTTTATGGGAAGAAACTTCATCTTCCGTTATTGGGAAAACAACCGGAAAAGATGGACGAGGCGAAATGGAATTTGTTGGATCGACAAGTTCTGAGGGTTATTCAATTAACCCTGTCGAGATCGGTTGTCGACAACGTCATCAAGGAGATGACTATTGTAGATCTCATGGCGGCTTTATCAGGTATGTATGAAAAATCATCGGTGAATAACAATGTGCATTTGATGAAAAAGTTATTCAACTTGAAGATGCGGAATGTGAGTCTTTTGCTCAATACCTGAATGATTTCAATACTATCACAAATCAGATGTTATCTGTTGAAATTGATTTTGATAATGAGATATGTGCGCTGATATTGTTAGTTTCATTGCCAAATAGTTGGGAAACCATGAGGATGACAGTTAGCTTTTCTGCAGGTAAATCTAACCTGAAATATAATTATATTCGTGATTAGATTTTGGCTGAGGATGTGTGCAGAAAGGATTTTGGCAAGACCTCGTGTTCAAGTTCGACATTGAATGTTGATTCCATAGGAGATCACATGATAAGAGCTTAAACAGAAGAAAATCAAAATCAAAGTTCGGTTAGCAAGCAGTCTGCTAGAATTGTGGCAAGACTGGCCACATAAAAAGAAACTGCATGAATCCTAAGAAGAAGAAAAATGATGACATTAATGTTGTAACTGAAGAAATACAGGATGCGCTATTGCTGGCAGTTCACAGTTTTTTTATGACTGATCTTCTGGCATGAAGACAGGGGTTTTGAGTTGCAGAAGTGGAGGATATCATGTTTGAGAAAAAGGTCGGTAAAGCCAATAGATGATGCAACCAGTAGGTGATGCAGTCAGTGTCTCAGTCTCTAAGTGGGAGAATTGTTGGGCAATGTGAAGATCAGGTCCGCCGCAATTTAATTAACTGCTGTTAATTAGCTTCTTAATTAAAAATCTGACTGTTTAATTAAAAGTGAAACCAAGCCAAGCAAGAGCCAAGTC
The DNA here is from genome assembly GCA_002079205.1 of Phalaenopsis hybrid cultivar. Classification (NCBI taxonomy): domain Eukaryota; kingdom Viridiplantae; phylum Streptophyta; class Magnoliopsida; order Asparagales; family Orchidaceae; genus Phalaenopsis; species Phalaenopsis hybrid cultivar. The sequence goes on from JXCR01145735.1 coordinate 2,558, forward strand.
AAGTCCTCTAAGAGAAAAATAGATGAAGAGAGAGAGAGGAATGGAGAGAAAAAAATAGATATTTTCTTGTAAATTTCGAGACACTCGACGGTGTAATTTCTCAAAGAAATAAAATTCTCTGCAGCTCCATAGACGTAGGCAAATTTGTCGAACCACGTAAATCTATGTGTCACTCTGGTGTTTTTTCTGCGTGTAATTTTTCTCGTTCCATTTTTTCGTTTTATTGTTGTTGTTTTTCAAAGCATCAATGAAAAAGAACTTGCTTACAAAATTTAATAAAATCTGGTTATTTGCCAAGCAAATAGATTTAAATCATCTCAAGAAAAAATTATGATGCTTTCGACATCTATACTGACTCATAGGACAAATCGTGAATCACCCTAACCACAACGAGGGGCGACGCCTAGGCATGCGGGACCCATAAGATGACATCAACAATTTGTCAAAGGAGTTGACATGACTCAAAAGAGGTATCAACAAGAAGTAAAAGATCCCCTCAAAAGGTAGAGCTATCCAAATTAAAAATACCACTATATTGCTGGTAAGTGAGTTGTTTCATGTGTATTGAATCATGACCTTTAATTTGAGCTGAAGTGCATTATTCAAAACTCAAAATAAATATTAATGAAACAATTTCTATTAGATTAAACCACCTTTTTCTTGTCAGAAACTAAATAATTTTGTCTAATATATGCTACTCTTAATTTATTNATCTGAAATCAGATGAGATCGAAAATACCTTGGAGGAATATATGCGAAGAGGAACTTACGAAAGCAACCTGTAACCAAAGAATAAAACATAAATACTTATTTTGGGGTCAATGATAGCTCCCAAAGGAACGTATTCATTTGGTTATTTCCATCTTGGGGATACCTCACTAAGGAAAACTCTCAATTGTTGGGTAATGTGGAGGTCCGATCCACCGCAATTTAATTAACTGCTGTTAATTAGCTTCTTAATTAAATGTTTGAGTGTTTAATTAAAAGAAAAGCGAAGCCAAGCAAGGGTCAAGCCAAGTCCTCTAAGAGAGAAAGAGAGGAAGAGAGAGAAAAAATAGAGATTTTTTTGTAAACGTCGAGGCGCTCGACAGTGTAATTCCTCGAAGAAATAAAATTCTCTGCAGCTCCGTGGACGTAGAAAAATTTGTCGAACCACGTAAATCTATGTGTCGCTCTGGTGTTTTTTCTGCTTGCAATTTTTCTCGTTTCATTTTTCGTTTTAGTGTCGTCGTGTTTCAAAGCATCAATGAAAAAAAAAAACGTGCTTACAAAATTTAATGAAATCCGGTTATTTGCGAAGCAAATAGATTTAAATCATCTCAAGCGACGTCTGGGCATGCGGGGCCCATAAGATGATATCAAACGATCTGTCAAATGAGTTGACATGACTCAAAAGAGGTATCAACAAGAAGAAAAAGATCCTCTAAAAAGGTAGAGCTAGCCAAATTAAAAATACCACTGCATTGCCGGTAAGTGAGTTGTTTCACGTGTATTGAATCATGACCTTTAATTTGAGTTGAAGTGCTTATTCAAAACTCATAATAAATATTAATACAACAATTTCAATTAGTTTAAACCTCCTTTTTCTTGTCAGAAACTAAATAATTTTGTCTAATATATGCTAATCTTAATTTATTTTATCATTATTTTTTTGAAATTTCTATATAATTTTAAAAGATTTTTTTTTTTTTTTTTGCTTTTCAGTATGCAATAATGATACCTTCTACATTAAACTACTTTCAAAAGGATCTTAATCAAATTGAGTGGCATGCATGGTGAGATGTTCTTAATCTCAATTAACGCCCTCGCGTGCCCTCCTAATGAGTTCTTAATCCTAAAAGCTCCTAATTTCCGAATTAATAAATATCACGCTTAATTTAAATTACTAGCTGTAATTAGTATCGGCACGCTTCCTACACAAATCTCTTTTTCACTTCAAACTTTTTGGGAAACAGAAAAGCCGAGAAAAAAATTTCTGTTAATAAATAAAATAAGGCTCCCAAAGCCTGAGTCGAGGGGTAAATTTGGAGTTTCATATCAAGATGAACATGACACGCGGCTTTTTGGCGTTGAGCGTCCAGTCTTTTTGATGTGTTATTCAGGCGTTATTGTGTTATTATGTGTTATTCAGGTATTATTGATGTGTTATTGTGTTATTATAACAACGAAAATATTCTCAAAGCACAATAACACCTGAATAACACGGAATAACACGAGGAGAATATTCCCCGGAGTTACCAGACTGATTTTTTTTTTCTGTCATCTTCAAGTGAAGTGATTTTATTGAACTCCGAGCGTAACTTTATGTGCTGAGGGATGTAATATTTTTTCTAAGATGCTTATGATGTACGAAGGATATAGGCGTATGGCTGTCAATTTGGCTCGTTGTTCGCGAACAGCTCGTGTTCGGCTCGTTAAGCAGCTCGTGTTCGGCTNCTTTTTTCACTTAATACTTTTTGGGAAACAGAAAAGCCGAGAAAAAAAGTTTATGTTAATAAATAAAATAATGCTGCCAAAGCCTGAGTCGAGGGGTAAATTTGGAGTTTCATATCAAGATGGACATGACACGTGGCATTTTGGCGATGCAGATTCCACGAGGTAAAGAGAGATTTACCGTTCGGGACGGCGCCAAGTATTATTGATGTGTTATTCAGGTGTTACTGTATATTATTCAAGTATTATTGGTGTGTTATTGTGTTATTATAACAACAGAAATATTCTAAAAACATAATAACACCTGAATTGAATAACACGGAATAACACGCGGAAAATATTCCCCGATGTTACCAGACTGATTTTTTTTTTCTGTCATCTCCACGTGACGTGATTTTATTAGACTCTGAACATAATTTTATGTGCTTATGATGTACGGAAGATATAGGCGGCCAATGCTCTGTATGTTACAATTCTCTGTTATTAGAGTTCAAATGTGTGAATTATTACATGCCGACTCCCTTCAAAGTTAGATAATATATTAAATAACTCTTTCATTTTAAAGAAAAAGAAATCAAGAGGCATCTACATGCATATGCCACCCATGTCTTTACATATAACACCTAAACACGACATTCCAACGTTATACCGCCCTAAGTTTTCACCAAAAAAAAATATTAACATTTTTTTTTAATTTTTAAACTAAAATACACATTATTTTAAAAAATTTAGGTGCTAGATACGTACATACAAAAGAATTGAGTGGTATGCATTTAAATCTTTCAAAGATAAACACCTTGAGAATGATCAAACTTTGATAAAAAATAATCGAGAACTTTGGTTTCATCAAACTTTCAATCAAAGAGGCTGACTCAACGAGACGGATCCAATGACATCAATTTTTGTCTAATATAAATAAACTTTAAGTTTGGATCAAACCGTCAAACCACTATTGAAAGCTTTCGGTGCTTAATTTGAATGTCAAATAGATTCTAAATCTGACAAGTTTATAATCAAATAAAATGTCTCGACATGATGAATCTGATTAGTCAAATATCACTCAATTTTGATATCATTATGAAATTACGACACGTGGAAATGACAGAAAAAAATCGAACTGGTAGCACAAGAGAATATTTCTCATGTGTTATTTCATGTTATTCATGTGTTATTGTATGTTATTCAAGTGTTATTGTATTTTGGGAATATTTTCGGTAATATAATAACACAATAACACATAATAACGCCTGAATAACACACAATAACACCTGAATAACACGAGAGGAATATTCATTTGTGTTATTGGGCATATTTTTTTTTTTTCTGTCACCGTAATGTGACGTGATTTTATTGAACTCTGCACATAACTCTACGTGCGGAATCCNTAGTCGAGGGGTAAATTTGGAGTTTCATATCAAGATGGACAGGACACGTGGCATTTTGGCGTTGCAGATTCCACGAGGTGAAGGGAGATTCACCGTTCGGGATGGCTCAAGTATTATTGATGTGTTATTCATGTATTATTATGTTATTCAAGTATTATTGATGTGTTATTGTGTTATTATTACAACGAAAATATTCTCAAAACACAATAACACCTGAATAATACGGAATAACACGAGGATAATATTCTCCGGTGTGTTATCAGGGTGATTTTTTTTTCTGTCATCTCCAAATGGAGTGATTTTATTGGACTCCGAGCGTAACTCTATGTGCTAAGGGATGTAATATCTTTTCTAAGATGCTTATGATGTACGGAAGATATACGCGGCCAATGCTCTTTTATGTTACAATTCTCTCTTATTAGAGTTCAAATGTGTGAATTATTACATGCCGCCTCCCCTCGAAGTTTAGATAATATATTAAATAGCTCTTTCATTTTAAAGAAAAGGAAATCAAGAGGCATCTACATACATATGCCACCCATGACTTTACATATAACACCTAAACACGACATTCCAACATTATACCGCCCTAAGTTTTCACCAAAAAAAATATTAATATTTTTTATTTTTTAAATTAAAATAAACATTATTTTAAAAAATTTAGGTGCTAGATACGTACATACATAAGAATTGAGTAGTATGCATGTAAATCTTTCAAAGATAAACACCTTGAGAATGATCAAACTTCAATAAAAAATCATCAAGAAATTTGATTTCATCAAACTTACAATCAAACAGGCTGACTCAACGAGACAGATCTAATGACATCGAATTTTGTCTAATATAAATAAACTTTAAGTTTGGATCAAACCGTTAAACCACTATTGAAAGCTTTCAGTGCTTAATTAGAATGTCAAATGGATTTTAAATTTGACAAGTGTATAATCAAATAAAGTGTCTCGACATGACTAATCTGATTAGTCCAATATCACACAATTTTGATATCATTATGAAATTACGACACGTGGATATGACAGGAAAAAAAATCGACCTGATAGCACAAGAGAATATTTCTCTCATGTTATTCAATGTTATTCAGGTGTTATTGTATGTTTTTCAGGTGTTATTGTGTTTTGAGAATATTTCTGGTATTATAATAACACAATCACACATTAATAACACTTGAATAACACACAATAACGTCTGAATAACACACAATAACACCTGAATAACACGGGAGGAATATTTCTTTGTATTACCGGACATTTTTTTTTTCTGTCACCGCCATGTGACATGATTTCATTGGACTCCGCATGTAATTCTATGTGCGGAGTCCTGATGCAATATTTTCTCTAGAATGTGAGAGAGATTCTTCTTTCTTCATCTTTTATATCATGTAACTTGTTTTTGTCTTCTTCTTCTTGTATTTCCCTGCTTTGGACTTTATCCAAATTAGAATGTTCGTCATCTTGTTGGCAGCACGATTCATGCTTACCACATCTTTTAAGATATTGAATCCAAAACTTTTATTTGGATTGTGGCCAAGGGATAGAGTGCAAAATCTGAGGGAAAGAGAAAAAGGGATAAAAAGAGAGAGAGATTTACCTCATTGGTAGACAAAGAGGAGGGTGTCTTTGGGCTCGTCAACCCCTTTTATTCCACACAAGCAAGGGTTACAAGAGGGGGAAGAAGGGGGGAGAGCTCCCTACATGGGAGTAATAGAAAGAGCATAGGGATCAAGGACTTAGGGTCTAGGACCCTTAAGACATGCTAAGTCTCTTCTATTTATAGAGAGAAAGAGAGAGAAATAAAATGTTACAAGTATGCCCTTTCTTTATGCATGGTGGGCAGTAGGGGGTGCTTCGGTCCTTTCCTTCCTTGGATCTGTTGTTCTGGAGATTTCTCGTTGTTGGACTCGTCAGCGTCGGGTGCGACCATGGTAGCTGGTTGGCAGGTAATGCACGACCCAGGTGGTCGATTAGTGGCGGTCGACTTAAGTGTTCAACTCACATGGTGTTGGCCGACCCAAGTTGTCGACCAGTTTGTGTTGACCGACCCAAGTGGTCTACCGGTTGGGAGTTGGCTGGTCGGTATGGGTTGGCCGGACAAGGTGGGCGACCAATTGGTGTTTGGCCGGCCCAGGTGGCCAGTTGGTTGGTTCATTACCGGTTCGAGTGGTCAGACTCTTTTTGGTCAGCTCATGGTAGACTGCTAGCTGAACATCTAGTGCCCTACCTATGGTGGCCGGTAGGTGGCTTGTGGTTGTCGGAGGCCTATTTTTGGGCCATACATGATCAACTTTATAATTTATTTTTGGGAGAGAGTAATTGAACCTAAGTTAAGACGTGACACAATGATTTCTCATAATCAGTTTGGACTTATGCTAAGCAAGTCTACTATGGAAGCTATACATTTATTGAGAATTTTGATAGAGAAGTAACCAGAGAGTAAGGAAGATCTACATATGATTTTTATTGATTTAGAAATAACTTACGATAAATTTTCATGAGATGTACTTTGAAGCTTTTTAAAAGTTGTTGACATGACTTATATTCAAGTCATTAAATAAATTTATACTAGAGTTGTTACTTGTGTTCGAACAAAAGGAGGATTGACTAACTATTTTCTTATTTCAGTTGGATTATATTAGGGATTAGAGTTTAAGCCAATTTCCTTTTGCTTTAGTTATGGATGCTCCCATTGGACATTTACAGGAGGTTGTACTTTGTTTTTTGCTTCTCGCTGGTGGTATCCTTCTTGTGGATAGGACTAGAGAAAGAGTTTAGAAAAAAACTTGAATTGTGGAGTTCTACTTTAAATTTTAAAGGCATTTGTTTGAGTAGATCTAAAACTTAATAAATGAAATGTAATTTTAGTAATAGTAGATCTAGTGGCAGAGTTAACAACGGGTGGTCAAATCATTAAAGCAATGAATGTTTTAGATATCTTATGTTTATATTTCAAAGTGATGGCGATGTAAATGAGGTGTTATTAGAAGAATTCAAGTTAGATGGTTTAAGTGGAGAAATGCATTGGGTATGTTGTGTGATAGAAAAGTACCACTTAGAATTTAAGAAAATTTTATAAGATAGAGGTGAGACATGCAATGCTTTATGATATAGAATGTTGGAAAATAAAACAGAAACATAAAACTAAGTTATATGTTTGGTGAGGTGAGAATGTTTAGGTAGATGAGTGGCTTTACACTTAGAGATAAAATGTGAAACGAATAAACGCGTGAAAGGGTTGAAATAGCTCTTGTGGAAGACAAGATTACAAAGAGTTCATCTTAGATGGTTTACTCATATTAAATGTCAACCATCTGATGATCTGGTTAGAAGAGTAGATGTTTTAGATTTAACTTATGTTAAGAAAAGGTAAAGGTAGACCTAAAAATACCTTGGCATGTTGTACAAAAAAATGATCTTAATTTATTAGAATTAAATTAAAATATGACACTCAATACGACATATTGGTGAAAAAAGATTTATGTAGCTGAACCCACCAAGTGGGTTAAGGGTTTGTTGTTGTTGTTATTGTTGTTGTTGTTAATCAAGCTGTATTACTTGTCACATAGTTTATAACTTCTTCTAGTCAAGGAAAATCTTAATTAAGCAAAATAAAGTACAAATACAAACTTATTATGGATTTTTTTATGCACTTTTATTTATTTTATTGTATTTGGCTTCAATAAAATTTGTTGCATCATGTTGCTATGGGTTGTTTAGAGTATACTTTGCTAGGTTTGGACAATCATTTCTACGCATGCTAGTTTATTTGCAACACTTTATCTATTTATTTATTTATTGCAAGGGTAAATATGCAGCTTAATTATATTTCCAACCAATGGATATGAATAAACATGTAAAAAATAATAGAGAAATTTACATACATGCCACATAATTCTCATGCATTTACATGTCTAACCCCTAAAGTATGAGTCATAAGAAAACATATCTCTTATAAGGCATGTAAAATACTTAGTCAAGAGCTTTAGCCTTTCAAAATTTCCTACACTTCCCATGCCAATATAATTAGCTCTCTAGCAAAGAAATGTGAACAAAAATCGTGCACATTATAAGATGCTATAGTCAAGAGAGAAAGTGAATTAAAAATATATTTTAACAAGTAATAATATATATAGTTTAGAATTTGTGATATATATACTTTATAAATGTACATGTTTTTCAAGTCATATATTATTCTACTTGAAAATTAGAAGATTGAATGAACTTAAATTTTTTCAATATTTTGCCTTCTTCAATAATAAAATATAAAAATAATTTTAAAAAATTACATATAATTAAGAGGAATAATATTATGACTTATAGGCATCTAAGCTATTTCAAGAAAATCACCACAAATGCTTTAATATTAAGCAATATTCAAGAAATAATCAAGTAAACATACACAAAAAGCTTATTTTAGTTCAAGGAATTAATTTGTCTTTGGAAATAACATAGTAAAGAAAGAAAAGAAAGGAAATATATAAAAGTGTTAGGCTATTTACCAAATTTATTAATAATTATAAATGAATCATTTAATCTCTTTTTTATTTTGTTATGCTATGATTTGTCTTAACTCTACATAATTAACATTTTAAGTATATATCTATATACATATATAACAAAATTATTTACCTTAAATAGTGAGTTCGCTAATAGCACTCAAGGAATTCATCTCATTTTAAGTTCAAGAAAACTCACCCATTGTAGCCAAGTTTGCTAGATGGCTTGTTGAACAAACTAGACAGTTCTGCCAGACAAATTCGACCAAATGCCTTGATTGGGTAACTCAATCAAATAGCTCGCTAATGATGATTAGTGCTCAAATGCTTGACTAAGGTAGCATTACAATTCTCTCGGGAGGTCAAAGCACTTAGGAGATCAACTCTCATAGAAGATCAACGCTCCCAAGATATTAACTCCAAAACTAATATTAGTAAGAATAATAAGTCTCCCAAGAGATCAACTCGTCGGAAGATAAACTGTCCTAGAAGATAAACTTTCCAAAGAGAAGCTCTCAAACGAGATCAACTCACCCTGAAGATCAATTCTCCCAGGAGATCATTTTGCCTAAGAAATAAACTCTCCTAAGAGGTCAACTTCAAAATGAACATCAACTCTTCCAGGAGATCAATTTGATCCGACCTAGCCGACAAGAGAATTATCATAAGTGAAAAGTCTAAGAAAAAAATAGTTATGAGGCGTTATCAGTAGAATGTTTTACTAAAATAATGTTAATTATAACACTCATAGAGAAGAAGCCATAGACTTATACATCAAAGATTTTTTAGGATTCTTTATGAAAAATACTTTATTTGTTACATTTAAGTTTTCCCTCTCTAAATATGGGAAATTACTATAATATATGGGATGAATCTATGAATATTGAAAGATTTATTCCTTTCATTCTGTTCTTATTCTTTTGGGCTTAAGTATTTTCTTTTTTCAATCCCTTTCTTGTTGGCGTGGATCCACATACAAATGAGAACCCAACAAAAATAGATAAACAATAATTGTTATTTGATAGTTAAATTATAAATTATTCAATTATAATAATAAATAAATATACATATTAATACAAATTATCACTAAACTAAAGATTCTAATTGCTCTTTTTGAGATTTCTTAGGGTATGCTTGGCACAGCTGCTGCTTATCCAACTTATCCAGATAATCAGCCTATCCTAGTAAGCTGCCGATCAGTAGTTTATGCTGATAAGCTGGTTGGATGTTTCGTTTTTGAGTTTGGAAAACAGCTGATTTGTTACTGTTAGCAAATAAATGACTATTCTGCTCTTGAACTGAATAAGTTGTTATGTTGTTTGGTTTGTGCAGTTCGAAAATAGGTGCTTTGCACTTGTTCATGAAAAAATGATCATTTTGGATGGCAAGCAAGGCTTCAAGGCATAATAACATGAAAATATTGTATCTATCTTTTGCACATTAAAGGCTTGCATTGGAAACTAAAAAATCTCAAATGAGATCATACCATTTGAAGACTGCATAGTTGGAATAGAAACTAGGACTAGAAAATATGTTTTGAAATGCTTTCAGATGCTAGGAGTTTATCACACAAACATGACCGGCAGCTAAATCCAATAATTGCCAACCAACTATTCGCTGATGTAACATGAAATGAATGCTCATATCCTCTTCTCCATTGATCTAAGCACTCTTATCAAGCAATATGAGCAAGTAGGATTCACAGAGAATTGTGCCCCAAATATGGGAAAAAAAACTTGGGTCCATAAAACATAGTCTACGCAACCACTAACGGAGACCAAAATCTAATAAAATAAGGATCAAAGAACAAAATAGCTCCATAATTCATATTTCAGAAGTTGAAAAAAAACCTAGCTCATCCTCTGAGCAGCTTCTTTAGCCAGGAGCTTTTCCCTTGCCTTACTTTTGGCCTGAGATTTGGAATTCATAATTCCACCTCCCCACTTTTTCCTGATCTCATCAAACTTGTAATTGAAGTTGGTCTGTGGATTAAAATTAGAAATTAATGAATGAAAATGCTCATTTAAGCTCGAAATGAAACCATTCCTAGATTTGTTTTCACCATAATAGCCTTCTTGTGAACAACCTATATAGGAATCCATAACAGAAATGGCAAAATTAAAATTTGATTTTCCACAGTTCAATATTTAAATGGAAAGCAAAATGGCTAATAAATACTTAACTGTTCCCAAACATGCCTTTCCCTTCACTATGCAATCGGCGATTTCCATCTTCCTGCAAGCAGGTTCTTCGCGAGATGAGAATTTCCGTGGTCTCTGCAAGCAGCGATCCCTTTGATTTCCCAGCTAGCGACGAGGGCATAAACAAACCTCGAGCAGCCTATAGAAGCTCAGTCGTGAGCATAGAGAGAAAGGAAGGGCTCGCGAGAGCTTCGCGTGCGGGGACGAGGGCAACCTCGCCAAAATTTTGACCCGCGGCTCGAGTTTAATGTAAAATAAAAACTTTGTTTCCATATAAGTTCTGGGAACAGACGATCCAAACGCTGAGGCGATATTTTCAAAATGCCGCCGCAATCAATAAGCTGCTCCAGACGCACCCTTAGTTATAGAATACCAATCCCTTAACTCATAATATAAATCTAAAGAAACAAGTCATCATGATAACATTTCTTTTATGAGAATAATAATATTGAAAGAAAACAAAAACTTCTCTACCACTTTAAAGATAAGTACAAGAGGACAAAATTGAATTACTTCCATTAGACTAGTCAATTGAACCGAGCAAGTTGAGTCATAAAAATGTTGGAGTTTAGGTGTTAGATGTCTAAATATATAGAAATCGTGTGGTATGTATTATGAATGTCCCAAATAAATAAAGTGAAATGCATTATTTTAACTCTTAAAAAGTGAAATATATCTTTTCATGTATATTTAAGATGACATATGAAAAAATTGAAGTTTAGGTGTTAAATATGCAAATACATAAAAATTGAGTGATATTAATATAAATATTCCAAATAAGTAATAGTCTCAACATGAACAAATACCAGAGATATTCAAATAATCAGAAAATTAATGTTTATTGCTTCCATGCATTTTCCAAGAACTAGAATAATAATTAAATATAGAGAAATATATCTAATAATTACATTTTTTTTACAAGTGCATATGAATGCCTAAATGCAGGCAAATAGAAAGAGGGCCCCCAACAATCCTAATCCCAGTCTTTTAACATCAATAAACTTATGGGTATACATTACAACAACAGTTACAAAAGGTTCTGTACAAAGCAGCACAACATATAAANTTGTCATATTGTTGACCGACACCATGACATGTAAGCATAGGGTAGGCTCTCTACTCATAGCATTACCATTGAAAATTAAATTCTCCGGTTAGTTGTGATGTCTCGAATGGTTGTCTTTCCTTCCGGGTTTTTTGACCTAGTTTTCCTCTGTTGTCCCAATGTTAGCTAACACTCTGGGTCGTAAGTCTAGGGTAGGCTCTCTACTCCTATCACTGTCATTAAGGGTGCATTTGGGAGAGCTTATTTACAGCGATGGCGTTTTAAAAATGTCACCGGCTGTTTGGAGAAAACGTTATCAGGGTGTTTTTATAAAAGTCGTTCGCACTTTTCTATTAGACGTCGAACGCGGGGTCCCCCCCGCGATTCGCATTTCATACGAGCGAAAGACATTTTCTGCCCCTCGCTCCCTCTGCCCTAACCCGTTCGCTTCGACATCTCCTCTTCCTCTCCCACTCGTCATCTCCTCTTTTCTTTGAATCGTGGCGCAAAGAGACCATCGTTTCTTCCTTCTTCTTCTCCGATCGTTGATCCATGGAATTGTTTTTGCTGTAAGGATTTCTTCTCTATTCCTCGTAAAGGTTTTGCTGATGTCTATGCTTCTAATAGACAAGCATTATTAGAACAAATATTGAAGGATCTCTTCTAATCGCCATCTTGCCTTTTTTTTTCTTAACATTCGCCATTAGTACCTTCTGGGTGGGATTAGAGGATTTTTATGTGAGCATTAATGCGGTTTTGGTTATAAATTTTTCGTCTTTTAGCTGTTGGATCTTTGAACTGTAAATTCTCGGGGAGTTCACTTTCCTCTCGGTTGTTTGGCTGTAGAAATGTTGAAGGTTGGGGTGGGGGAGTTTTGAAGGATTTGTTGAATCTCCATTGTGAAATAGGTTTGGGGAGGAATTTCTTGTGCATTACGAGTGAAATTTTGACTGGTAATGACATTACTTTGTGCCTAATGAAGAAGATTTGATCCTGTTGTTGGATCAGCTAATTGGTGCTAGTTTTCTGTTATTGTGAAATTGTGCTCCTTTGATGTTATCGCAAATATTTGAGAGATATAAATGTAACTCAAATATTTTGTATTTTCATGTCTTAACATTTAAACTTTAAAACTTTTCACATTCCATAAAAATCAATGTTATGTTGAAATTTTTGGGTACTTCGTGTGTGTCGAATAATTCTGAAGAGGGTTAAGGTGTTCAAAAATATCTAACATGTATATATTGTCGTTTTGTTGAAAAAAGTACAACCTTTGCGTAACAGATTTTTCGTTTAACAAAGAAAATATGCAAATAAGTTATTTACAAAACGCACAAACCAAACAACTGCAACTTATCTAGAACAGGGGCAAATTGATCATTTTTCCAGAATCAGTTATTCTCTAAACGCACAAATCAAACAGACAGACAACTTATCCGGCTCAGCTGCTTATCACCAGATTATCAGGATAAGTTGGATAAGCTGCAGCTACCCCAAACAGACCCTAAAAAACCAAATCCTTAGATTAGAAGTGATGTCTCAAGTCGTTGCCTTTACTTCCAAGTTTGTTGACCCACTGCTTCCCTGTTGTCCAGTACCTTGTAAGCCCAGAGTAAGCTCTCTACTCCTATTGTCATTTAAAACATAAATCATTAGACTAGGTGTGTTGTCTCAATTTAAATTTAAGAAGGATTTTCGATAATATTTTGAACAAGTTTGAGGGCAAGCTTTCATCAGATTTTAGACCAGCTTAAAGGTTCTTTGGTAGCAGGACATGAGAAGGATATACACGGGATTTGAAGGTTATTTGGCAGCAAGATTTAAGCATATCTTACGCAACGTTTTGAGGTTATTTCACAACAATGATTGAACATGTTTTATGCAACATTTGAAAAGATTTGAGCAGCGTTCAAATGGGTTATGTGGATTGAGCTCCCTGTTATGAAAAACGACGACAATAAAGTGAAAAAAAATGTATCGAAAAATTACAAACTAGAAAATAACACACAGATTTATGTGGTTCGGCTAATTTGACTAAGTCCACGAACTTGCAGAGGATTTGATTACTTTGAGAAATTACACCAATGAGCGTCTGAACTTTTACAAGAAAAATTCCTTTCTCTCTCTCTCTTCCTTTCTCTCTCTTAGCTCTCAAGAGGACTTGACTTAGCTCTTATAAGAGGCCAAAAGATGTTGTTTAAAGAAAGCGAGAGAGAGATACGTGGAGAGAGGTAGGTGAGGCGCGGTAGGTGAGGTAGTTGAGTCGCAAGCTTCATATATTTAACGCTCCCTTTCTTGTGTAAAGCAGAAAAGAGGATGGGGTGAGGGATGTAGGTGATGCAACAACAAAAACAAAGAGCCTTTATCCCACTAAGTGGGCTCGACAACATGAATTATTTTTCTCCATTGTGTCCTACTAAGTGTCGTCTTTTCATTTAATTCTAATAAATTAAGATAATTTTTATATAACATGCATGCCCAAGTCTTTTTTAGGTATACCTCCACCTTTCTTAACATAAGTAGAATACAATACAAAGAGGGAGGAGAATCGGGGCTTCATTTGATGAATTGTGGCAGCTCTAACAAATATGAGAGGGAAGAGTTGTGTGAGATCAAATAAAGAATTGCAATAGAGAGTTTGGGCTTCAGCATTCGAGATGCAGCCAAGAAGAAGAGGAAGACCAGCGGCCCACTCGAGCGAATAAAAAATAAAATGAGAGAGTACCCCCTCACTGTAACAATTTTTGGACGATGAGAGGGATTTGCCTCTTGTTCAAACCAAGGAAAAAGCTTCCGTTCATGTGATTCGCTTGAGTAAAACCTATAAGAAAAAAATAGAGGCTCGTTAGGCTTGTAATTCCTGAAGGAAGGAGACCTCATTTGGTTGGAATCGGAAGAAAATTGAAAAAAAATATTTAGGGACAATGCTCTTTGGCTATAAACCCCTCCTCTCCTTGATCAAGATCAATGGTTAGGATTTAAGAAGGGGAAAATGGCTTGATCACAGCTTAGCTTGATTGAATTAAGCCATGGCCAAGCATGGGCTTGAATTGAATCCAATTGGCCTTGGAGTTAAATTTATTTGGGCTTAGATTTGGCTTAGGTTGAATTTAGGCTTAGTTCTAAGTTTTGTTTAGTTAGATTAAGTTGAAATTAGTTTATTTTAGATTATATACAATAGTTTTTAGTTAGGGTTAGTTAAATTTAAGTATTGGTTCTAATTTCATTAGGATTAGTTTGATTAGGTGGGTTATATTTTACTTAGATTAAATTGATTATGTTATAAGTTAGGCTTATGCTAAGTTTAAGTTGATTTAGTTTAAGGATTTTAATTTAATTTGATTCAGATTGATTTAGAATTTAGATGGAATTTGATTGAGTTCGGTGTTCAAGTTTAACTCAATTTTAATTTGATTTAAATTTGATTAGATTTAGTTCTTCGCTTTAAATTTTTAATCGTAAGTGAATTGTTTTGGGTTTAGTTTAGATTTAGGGGTCATTTGGTTTGCTAAAAATGAAATGCAATGTAAAAGATTTATCGAGTACTTACATCGTATTTGAAAAAATTTCGAGTTGTTTCGTTCACTATAAAAATAAACTTAGGATTTTATATTTTTTTGTCTGATTTGAAGTAGATTGAAAACAATGTATTTACATGGGTGAAAGGTAGAGAGCGGTCGATAGCGGGTGGCGGCCAACAATGGCAAGCGGCGATTACTTCTGGCGGTCAAAGCCAGACAATGGCGAGCCGCAATGGCAGAGGGTGGTGACTGGCAGAGGGCAGCAAGCGGAGGTAGTGGGCTGCAAGTGGCCTGCAACTAAGAAATGATGTAATTCAAATTCGGTGGAATTCTAAATTCAGTCAAAATGAACAAAGGTGTAAACTTTAAATTCATTAAAAAATTGCATTATATTTGTACATTTTCATACCAAACACATAATTTTCTCAAATTACTGCAAAATATTTACAGTACACCACTATTTTACTCAACCAAACGGCCCCTTATCTTTGAATTATGTTTAATTATGGTTACATTTATGTTTAGTCTTTAGTTTTAATTAGATTAAAATTTGTGTTTAAGTTTTACTTAATAATTTTGAATTGATAGGTTGAAATAAATTTAACTTCAAATTTATATTAAAGTTCATTTTAGTCTTAATTTGGGTCCATTTTAAATTTATTTATGCTTAGTTCAATTTTTAGCTTAAATATATGTTTAATTGAATTAAGTTCAAGAATGGATTAATTTTGGATTTTAATTTTAATTTTAATTTGAACCAAGCCTAAATTCAACTAAAAGCCAACTCAAGAACTAACTGGTTTACACCAAGAGCAAACTATAGGGATCTAGTCGAGTTCACTTAGGACTGTAAGATCTTAGAGGGCCTAACATCATCTCTCATGAACAAGCCAAAGGCAATTGTTTCAAAAACTGGAAATCCTTATTTTCTACTATCCAATGATCTAACCATGACTAAATCAACTATGCTACTTAAACATCAAATTCACCATTCAATCACCAAAAGGTAGCAAACACCTATCTAATTCCTAACATGCAATATAGATGGGAAAATTCTAATTCATTTGCTCAAATTTGGACAAATTTTCAAAAATCTCCATCCATGCTCCATATGTCATGTAGCTTGATCACTGCCCCAAAAGTAGTAAATGCCCATCATAACTTAGTGTTGAATGTTGAAATCATAAAAGCACCCTCATGATGGTGATCATTTGATTTTTGGAAAATCTACATACCTAGCACATAATTATCATATATTTACCTATCTCACACCTAAACTTTCATATTTACATATATAGCACTTTGATATTTTAAATCTATGTATGAAAAGCCGTAGTTCACTTTTAAAAAGTGGTAATAGTGCTATTTTTTATGTGATATTAAAGAATTTGAATGCCATGTGAATAAATACAAAAATTCAGGTATGTAATATGTAAATACACAAGAATTATGTGTATTAATTTTCCACACTTGAACTGTAAAGAATTTCCTTGGAGCCACAGCTCATTAGCTCATCATAAAATGGTATAAAGCCACAAAAACAAGCAGGTGATAGGAGAAAAACATTTGGAACTATGAAGTTGTTCAAATATAAATGACAAAATAATGCACATTGTTTACCTTGCATGAAGAAGCAACAAGCTTCCCCTCATGGTCACAGCAAAGTGAAAATAACTCATTCCCATGGCCATAAAGTTTGTGAGATTCAGGCCAAAGTGTGTGCCAGGCTAGTTGTTCTTCAACAGGAGCTTGATTCAAGACAACTGGCACGGCATCCGGAATTATCTCCAAAGAATCTGGAACCTCCTCCTTCATCCTCTTGGAGACCTCACTTACAGCTGGATTCAATGATCTTTTCAATGAGTATAAGCCTAATTAATCACAGTGCACAAGCACAAGGAAGTATACGCTTTCAATAAAAGTCTATAAAAGAAATACCAAAAGATAAAATATTGAAAGCTTCATATACATAGTACTCAATTTCTATGTAAAAAAATTTAGCACCAAAACTTCAATTTTTACATACATACCGCCTTACCCATGCATGAAAAGATGTATTCCACTTCTTAAAGGTTAAAATGGAGGTATTTTTTATGTGATATGAAAGATTTAGGTGGTATAAATATGAAAAACAAAGTTTATCGGTAAAGATGTAAATGCATAGGAATTGGGAGGTATGTATATACATACCGCTAAAAAAAATTTAACATGAATCTGTGTGTTTATGCATATGAATGCATATCCAGGAAAAAAAATGAGCTCCACTCGATGACCGAAAATGACTTGAGTTCCAATCACTTTGCAAAAATTCAAGCTTTAAGTTCTAATGTGAATCTAGACCCTGTAAGTGGAGGATAGTGAAAGCTCTAATTTCTAATAGCCATTGGATTTTGACAATAGAGTTTCCACCGTAAGGATCAAAACCATAGATCTTGATCAAGAAATTTTTTAATGTTTTAATCAGGCTTCAAGTAAAGAAAATTAATGAGTAGCGTTCAAGTAATGATATAGAAATTAAGCAATAAAGGTAAGCATGCATAAGATTCATTAGACTTAAGTTTTTTAACAAATAGAAATTAAGAGCTTTACTCTCTCACAATACGATCCATTTCTTGAGCAATATTCTGACAAAGCTTGGTTGACTACCAAACTATAATGGATCTCACTAATTTTTGTCATCATATACCTATTTAACAAAGATAAACAATGTTGATTTAAGAGAAACACTAAAAAAATAAAAAAGATTAGAATATTAAGGATCAGTTTGGGGTGGTTGCAACTTTCTGTAAAGGTGATCTCTGATGGAGAAAGCTACTTCTTAAAAAGCTGCAGTGGAAATAAAAAATATATATTTTTTCCAAAAAATCAAACAACTTTCTTACAACCACCGAACTTTAACAGATCAGAGCTGAAAAAAACCAGTTTCCTATCACAGAAATTTCTAAAAATGAGCAAAAAAAACAATTTCCCAAACAGAGCAGTGGTGGTGGTCTAAAACACGAAGCAAATAGAAGCCCATCCCAAAAAGACCCTAAAACAGCTTTCAGTTAGGTAGATTATAGCCTAACTCAAAAAGTGGATGTCATTTAATGACAACAATATATAGAAAGTAATATTGCTGGTTAATTTTGATAAAATTTTCTAATTTATTATTGTGTTACAAGTGAAAGATCAGGCTTGAGATTGAATTTTTAAGGTTTTGCAAATTTACCATTAGCATATATAGGTTTCTGTGAAAGCCCAAGAGCAGACATATTTGCCCCCAAGATCTGTACATCCTGCAGATCCTCAAAACCCAAGTTTTGGAGAACAGCGTGGTTCAGAGTCTTCAAAAATGATAAAGGAGCTTCAAATACTCTTGCAACTTTTTCTTCAGCTCCACTAACGAATTTGTGGTTCCCTTTCCCCTTTATAATAGCTACACAATTGATGTCATGCCCATGTACTTGCGGCCGTGCTATTTCATGCCATGGANGTTTTAGTCTTAACTTGGGTTCATTTTAAATTTATTTATGCTTAGTTCAATTTTTAGCTTAAATATATGTTTAATTGAATTAAGTTCAAGAATNAGAAATTCAAAGCCTCGGTGGACATGATAATGAAGATAAATAACTATTTATTTTGAAATATATGCAGATTTCACGTTTAAACAACAATTTATAAAGAAAAGTTACTGCGGTCAGTTTTGTTCATATCAACCCCACAGCTCACAGGAACTTCAAGAACATCATTAGGCTTAGATTTTAAAAATATCTAGCAATTCTAGCAACATCCTAGACGAGAACAAACGTCGGTAGCACGAGAAGCTAGTCAAAGTCTTGCGGGCTTACTGAACCACTTAAGGTTTCCAAATTTGTCCATTCCATGTGCCTTGATCTATAGGGTTGAGGTTGTCCTACTTTTAGAGGTGCAACTTTCCTCACTTAGCATTATTATCGTGAACAAGATTAATGCCGGACAAAACACCCAGCTCCTGTCGGCAGGAACTTGAAGGCCTTCAGGGCAAGTTTTGCATGCCCAACAAAATCTCGAGTTATATTAGCATGGATAACTCAATCTTGTTCGTCCTAAAAACCTTCAAAGCAGACTATTTGGTTATGATCCTACGACGGCCCATTCTGCACATCATCAATTAGGTGGCAAGTTTAAGCCAACATGGGAGTATTGTTTGTGATAGAGAAAATCTACCAAAGCGGCTCTTATCAGCTTGCTGGTTCTAAAGGTGACTGCCCAATGCTTTCGATTAATGGGTGTTACCTGAAAAAGTGGCACGCTTAATTGCATTTCAAGAGCAAATGGCATTAATAAAATTATATTTTTTTATATGCACATAAATCGTTTTTCCAAGATTGTTTGAGCTTCCTTATAAATAAGGTCTCTCTCAGCAAATCTTTCCTACTTTCTCCTAAGGGATAACTAAGATAAAGTTACAACATCTCCAGTAGATACTGAATATATCAGTTGTTCCTAACAAAAAAGATAAAGTCAAAATCCTAAATCAATTTTCAAATGTTAAATCTTGAGTTTGAAAATTTAAATTCTCAATCACATTCAAATACAAAATCCCAAATCCAATTTCAAAATCTCAAATTTCAAATTTAAAATTCAAATTTTAAACTAGAATCAAAATTCAAAATTCATATTCAAATCTAGAAAAAAAATTCAAATCGAGTTTTGAATTTCAAATCTTAAATCAAATTCCAATTCAATCTCATGTCATAATCAAATGGCTCGTCCCCAGTTAGGATTCCTCCTTTAGGTTCCTTTTCTGTGGTTGGATATAGGTTTTACTTATAATTGCATTAAGCCTAGATGCCCCCTTTCCAGTGTTTCCTCGACAGCTCTCATGCTAGGTGTGAGCTCCCGAATTTTATTTCCTGATCTACTCACCTGACTTGTTCTTAAGTTAGATGTGAGTTCTCGTGCTTCTTTTTCTAATTTAGTCACCATGCCTACCTCCTAGGTTAGGTGTGAGTCCTTGACCTTCATATCCTAGTGTAGTCAGTCCCAAATCTCTTGGTTAGACATGATGTCCCAAGTGGTTGACTTTTCTTCTAGGTTTGTCAACTCACTGCNTTCTCATTGGACATTTACAGGAGCTTGTACTTCTTTTTTTGCTTCTCACTGGTGTTATCCTTCTTGTGGATAAGACTAGAGAAAGAGTTTAGAAAAAACTTGAGTTGTGGAGGTCCACTTTAAATTTTAAAGGCATTTGTTTGGTAGATCTAAAACTGAATACATGAAATATCATTTTAGTAATAGTAGATCTAGTGGCAAAGTTAACAATGGGTGGTCAAATCATAAAAGCAGTGAATGTTTTAGATATCTTATGTTTATATTTCAAAGTGATGGCGATGTAAATGAGGATGTTATTAGAAGAATTCAAGTTAGGTGGTTGAAGTAGAGAAATGCATTAGGTATGTTGTGTGATAGAAAAGTACCACTTAGAATTTAAGAAAATTTAATAAGATGAAGGTGAGACATGCAATGCTTTATGATACAAAATGTTGGAAAATAAAACAGAAACATAAAACTAAGTTATATGTTGGTGAGATGAGAATGTTTAGGTAGATGAGTGGCTTTACACTTAGAGATAAAATGTGAAATGAATAAACGCGTGAAAGGGTTGAAATAGCTCTTGTGGAAGACAAGATTACAAAGAGTTCATCTTAGATGGTTTACTCATTTTAAATGTCAACCATCTGATGATCTGGTTAGAAGA
>JXCR01145735.1:25886-59544 GCA_002079205.1 Phalaenopsis hybrid cultivar
ACTTTATCTATTTATTTATTTATTGCAAAGGTAAATAGAGAAATTTACATACATGCCACATAATTC
Organism: Phalaenopsis hybrid cultivar; assembly: GCA_002079205.1. Classification (NCBI taxonomy): domain Eukaryota; kingdom Viridiplantae; phylum Streptophyta; class Magnoliopsida; order Asparagales; family Orchidaceae; genus Phalaenopsis; species Phalaenopsis hybrid cultivar. The sequence continues at coordinate 25,953 of JXCR01145735.1, forward strand.
TTATGCATTTACATATCTAACCCCTAAAGTATGAGTCATAAGAAAACATATCTCTTATAAGGCATGTAAAATACATAGTCAAGAGCTTTAGCCTTTCGAAATTTCCTACACTTTCCATGCCAATATAGATAGCTCTCTAGCAAAGAAATGTGAACAAAAATCGTGCACATTATAAGATGCTATAGTCAAGAGAGAAAGTGAATTAAAAATATATTTTAACAAATAATAATATATATAGTTTAGAATTTGTGATATATATACTTTATAAATGTACATGTTTTTCAAGCCATACATTATTCTACTTAAAAATTAGAAGATTGAATGAACTTAAAATTTTTCAATATTTTGCCTTCTTCACAAATAAAAAATAAAAATAATTTTAAAACAAAATTACATATAATTAAGAGGAATAATATTATGACTTATAAGCATCTAAGCTATTTCAAAAAAATCACCACAAATGCTTTAATATTAAGCAATATTCAAGAAATAATCAAGTAAACATACACAAAAAGCTTATTTTAGTTCAAGGAATTAATTTGGCTTTGGAAATAACATAGTAAAGAAAGAAAAGAAAGGAAATATATAAAAGCATTAGGCTATTTACCAAATTTATTAATAATTATAAATGAATCGTTTATTCTCTTTTTATTTTGTTGTGCTATGATTGGTTTTAACTCTACATAATTAACATTTTAAGTATATATCTATATACATATATAACAAAATTATTTACCTTATATAGTGAGTTCGCTAATAGCACTCAAGGAATTCGTCTCATTTAAAGTTCAAGAAAACTCACCCATTGTAGCCAAGTTTGCTAGATGGCTTGTTGAACAAACTAGACAGTCCTGCCAGACAAATTCAACCAAATGCCTTGATTGGGTAACCCAATCAAATAGCTCGCTAATGATGATTAGTGCTCAAATGCTTAACTAAGGTAGCATTACAATCCTCTCAGGAGGTCAAAGCACTTAGGAGATCAACTCTCATAGAAGATCAACGCTCCCAAGAGATTAACTCCAAAAATAATATTAGTAAGAATAATAAGTCTCCCAAGAGATCAACTCGTTCGGAAGATAAACTCTCCTAGAAGATAAACTTTCCAAAAAGAAGCTCTCATACGAGATCAACTCACCCTAAAGATCAATTCTCCCAGGAGATCATTTTACCTAAGAAATCAACTCTCCTAAGAGGTTAACTTCAAAATGAAGATCATCTCTTCTAGGAGATCAATTTGATCCGACCCAACCGACAAGAGCATTATCATACGTGAAAAGTCTAAGAAAAAAATAATTATGAGGGGTTATCAGTAGAATGTACTAAAATAATGTTAATTATAATACTCATAGAGAAGAATCCATAGACTTATACATCAAAGGTTTTTTAGGATTCTTTATAGAAAATACTTTATTTGTTACATTTAAGTTTCCCCTCTCTAAATATGGGAAATTACTATAATATATGGGATGAATCTATGAATATTGAAAGACTTATTCCTTTCATTCTCTTCTTATTATTTTAGGCTCAAGTATTTTCCTTTTTCAATCCCTTTCTTATTGGTGTGGATCCACATACAAATGAGAACCCACTAAAAATAGATAAACAATAATCATTACTTGATAGTTAAATGATAAATTAGTCAATTATAATAAAAAATAAGTATACATATTAATAAAATTATTACTAAAATAAAGATTCTAATTGCTCTTTTTGAGATTTCTTAGGGTTTGTTTGGCGCAGCTGCAACTTATCCAACTTATCCAGATAAGCAGTTTATCCTGGTAAGTTGTCGATCAAGAGTTTATACTGATAAGCTGGCTGGTTGTTTCATTTTTGCGTTTGGAAAACAACTGATTTGCTACTGTTAACAAATAATGACCATTTTGCCCTTGAACTGAATAGGTTGTTATGCTGTTTGTTTTGTGCAGTTCGAAAATAGTTGCTTTGCACTTGTTCATGAAAAAAATGATCATTTTGGATGGCAAGCAAGGCTTCAAGGCATAATAACATGAAGATATTGTATCTATCTTTTGCACATTAAAGGCTTGCATTGGAAACTAAAAATTCTCAAATGAGATCATACCATTTGAAGGCTCGATAGTTGGAATAGAAACTAGGACTAGAAAATATGTTTTGAAATTCTTTCAGATGCTAATTTATGACCTACAGGGGCTTGATAATAATCACTTGACTATTCAAAAAAGGAAAATAAGAGAAGGTTTCCTCAGTAAATCATAATGAGTTTGGTCGACGCATTTCACGAAACTAGCAACTCTACTCAAGTAAACCTATGATAGAACCAATTCAATTGTATAAAGAGTATTTAAATGCACCAAAATAAAAATAACAAAATATCATCCCTAAACCCTAATGATTGCAGAATGATCAAATTCTAGGAGTTTATCACACAAACATTACCGGCAGCTAAAACCAATAATTGCTAACCAAGTATTCGCTGATGTAACATGAAATGAATGCTCATATCCTCTTCTCCATTGATCTAAGCACTCTTATCAAGCAATACGAGCAAGTAGGATTCACAGAGAATTGTGCCCCAAATAAAATAGTTGATACACGTATGGGAAAAGAAACTTCGGTCCATAAAACATAGTCTACGCAACCACTAACGGAGATCAAAATCTAATAAAAATAAGGATCAAAGAACAAAATAGCTCCATAATGCATATTTCAAAAGTTGAAAAACAACCTAGCTCACCCTCTGAGCAGCTTCTTTAGCCAGGAGCTTTTCCCTTGCCTTACTTTTGGCCTGAGATTTGGAATTCATAATTCCACCTCCCCACTTTTTCCTGATCTCATCAAACTTGTAATTGAAGTTGGTCTGTGGATTAAAATTAGAAATTAATGAATGAAAATGCTCGTTCAAGTTCGAAATGAAACCATTCCTAGATTTGTTTTCACCATAATAGCCTCTAATATTTTGCTAAATTCGAGCTTATCATCATTCCTCACAGTGGTCAGGCACAATACAACAACAGTCTTCTTGTGAACAACCTATATAGGAATCCATAACAGAAATGGCAAAATTAAAATTTGATTTTCCACAGTTCAATATTTAAAGGGAAAGCAAAATGGCTAATAAATACTAGACTGTTCCCAAACGTGCCTTTCCCTTCACCATGCAATAGGCGATTTCCATCTTCCTGCAAGCAGGTGCTTTGCGAGATGGGAGTTTCCGTGGTCTCTGCAGGCAGCGATCCCTTTGCTTTCCCAGCTAGCGACGAGGGCATAAACAACCCTCAAGCAGCCTATAGAAGCTCGGTCGTGAGCATAGAGAGAAAGGAAGGGCTCGCGAGAGCTTCGCGTGCGGGGACGAGGGCAGCCTCGCCAAAATTTTGACCCGCGGTCCGTTGTCATATAAGTTCTCGGAACGGACGATCCAAACGCTGAGGCGATGTTTTCAAAACACCGCCGCAGCCAATAAGCTGCCCCAAACGCACCCTTAGTTATAGAACACCAATCCCTTAACTCATAATATAAATCTTAAGAAACAAGTCGTCATGATAATATTTCTTTTATGAGAATAATAATATTGAAAGAAAACAAAAACTTCTCCACCACTTTAAAGATAAGTACAAGAGGACAAAATTGAATTACTTCCATTAGACTAGTCAATTGAACCGAGCAAGTTGAGTCATAAAAATGTTGGAGTTTAGGTGTTAGATGTCTAAATATATAGAAATCGTGTGGTATGTATCATAAATGTCCCAAATAAATAAAGTGAAATACATTATTTTAACTCTTAAAAAAGTGAAATATATCTTTTCATGTATATTTAGGCTGGCATATATAAAAAAATTGAAGTTTAGGTGTTAAATATGCAAATACATAAAAATTGAGTGATATTAATATAAATATTCCAAATAAGTAATAGTCTCAACATGAACAAATACCAGAGATATTCAAATAATCAGAAAATTATTGTTTATTGCTTCCATGCATTTTCCAAGAACTAGAATAATAATTAAATATAAAGAAATATATCTAATAATTACATTTTTTTTACAAGTGCATATGAATGCTTAAATGCAGGCAAATAGAAAGAGGGCCCCCAACAATCCTAATCCCAGTCTTTTAACATCAATAAACTTATGGNTCAAGTGCATATGAATGCTTAAATGCAGGCAAATAGAGAGAGGACCCCCAACAATCCTAATCCCAGTCTTTTAACATCAATAAACTTATGGGTATACATTACAACAACAGTGACAAAAGGTTCTGTACAAAGCAGCACAACATATAAATATTACAAAGAAAAAACATTGCACAAAAGCTGCAGCAGATACTTCTTTTCTCCACCCAACTAATCATCTCTTTGGATCCAAAAATCAATCAGTTTACTCTTACTTCAAACACCCTAACACAGTTATCTCCTCCACAAGAAGCAAGCAGCATGGTTTTTGACTCCCCAGCCTCATCCGAACTCCAAGCCAGGCGGTGCACTGTCGATACGTGGCATAGGAAAGGATCGAACCGCTTCGCAACAGCAGCACTAAATGGCAGCGACGGACTTGTCCCACCTGAAACATTCCAGAGTTCGATCAGTCCGTTGTCCATCCCGACGGCAAGGATTCCGGTATTTGAGGATCGAATATGGCCGAGCCAAGATAAGGCTGTAACACTGTCCTTGAAGATTGGCAAGCTTGAAATCTGCTTGACAGAAGGAGGGTTGGAGCTATCAATGGCAAAGATTTTGACAGTCTTGTCCCTTGACCCAGTTGCAAATTGGTGGCAGAAGGGGTTCCATGAACAAGTCCATATTATTCTTTTGTGTGCCTCTTGTTTTGTGATCAATCTATGATTTACTTCATCTCCTAGAGCAAGAAGGTTCATGTCATGAAAAGTAAAAGTAATGGTAACATGAAAAAGAGGAGGTAATCATTGATATGTGACTGATCACTTCATGTTTTTCAGGCTGTGCTTTTATTTGGTTACTTAAAATTATTTTTGTTTGCATTAGAGATGCTTAAGTAACTAAGTTCTAATAATAGTCATGATTAGTTTGTCAAATTTGCAACCAAAGAAAAGAAAGGTACCTGAGATACTTGTGATGGTATGAAGTATGAACCAACAAAATTTTCATAAGCAGATTAGTAGTTCAGATTGAATGACATTGCCTCTAAATTTCTCTGTGGTTCCAAAAGTTTGAGGTTCACATTTTTATGAGAGATATCAAAATAATTCTATCTTTCAAAGCCATAGTTAACAAATACATCAAATCTCATAGATTTCTGTTTGCTCCAGGTCCTACAGTTCTCAAGGAAACTCAGAAATGAAAAGAATAGAAGCAAGCCACTTTATCGATATTAATCAACAAAAAGAGAATACATACCAGATTTCTCGATTGAAAAGACGGAGAACTGCCGATCCCTTGAAACAGCCAGGAGGAAAGAATCGTCATGAGAAAATTCAATTTTAGTTACTGTTAAACTATGGGCCTGCAAGCGACCAACGGCCTTCCAAGATGTAACTTCCCACAACCATATTTCTGCAACTCCTGTCGACTGTGCCTGCAGGATGGAAGAATTGAAGCTAGAAGTACCAGATGAATATTTCAGGAAATTCAAAGCCTCGGTGGACATGATAATGAAGATAAATAACTATTTATTTTGAAATATATAGGCAGATTTCACGTTTAAACAGCAATTTATAAAGAAAATTTAATGCGGTCAATTTTGTTCATATCAACCCCACAGCTCACAGAAACTTCAAGAACATCATTAGGCTTAGATTTTAAAAGTATCTAGCAATTCTAGCAACATCCTAGACGAGAACAAACGTCGGTAGCACAAGAAGCTAGTCAAAGTCTTGTGGGCTTAGTGAACCACTTAAGGTTTCCAAATTTGTCCATTCCATGTGCCTTGATCTATAGGGTTGAGGTTGTCCTACTTTTAGAGGTGCAACTTTCCTCACTTAGCATTATTATCGTGAACAAGATTAATGCAGGACAAAACACCCAGCTCCTGTCGGCAGGAACTTGAGGTCTTCAGGGCAAGTTTTGCATGCCCAACAAAATTTCGAGTTATATTAGCATGATAACTCAATCTCATGACAATCTTGTTCGTCCTAAAGACCTTCAAAGCAGACTATTTGGTTATGATCCTACGACGGCCCATTTTGCACATCATCAATTAGGTGGCAAGTTTAAGCCAGCATGGGAGTACTGTTTGTGATAGAGAAAATCCACCAAAGCGGTTCTTATCAGCTTGCTGGTTCTAAAAGTGACTGCCCAATGCTTTCGATTAATGAGTGTTACCTGAAAAAGTGGCACGCTTAATTGCATTTCAAGAGCAAATGGCATTAATAAAATTATATTTTTTATATGCACATACATCGTTTTTCCAAGATTGTTTGAGTTTCCTTATAAATAAGGTCTCTTTCAGCAAATCTTTCCTACTTCCTCCTAAGGTATAACTAAGATAAAGTTACAACATCTCCAGTAGATACTGAATATATCAGTTGTTCCTAACAGAAAAGATAAAGTCAAAATCCTAAATCAATTTTCAAATGTTAAATCTTGAGTTTGAAAATCTAAATTCTCAATCACATTCAAATACAAAATCCCAAATCCAATTTCAAATTAAAAATTAAAATTATAAACTAGAATCAAAATTCAAAATTCATATTCAAATCTAGATAAAAAATTCAAATCAAGTTTTGAATTTCAAATCTTCAATCAAATTCCAATTCAATCTCATGTCATAATCAAATGGCTCGTCCCAAGTTAGGATTCCTCCTTTAGGTTCCTTTTCTGTGGATGGATACAGGTTTTACTTATAATTGCATTAAGCCTAGATGTCCCCTTTCCAGTGTTTCCTCGACAGCTCTCATGCTAGGTGTGAGTTCCCGAATTTTATTTCCTAATCTACTCACCTGACTTGTTCTTAAGTTAGATGAGAGTTCTCGTGCTTCTTTTTCTAATTTAGTCACCATGCCTACCTCCTAGGTTAGGTGTGAGTCCTCGACCTTCATATCCTAGTGTAGTTAGTCCCAAATCTCTTGGTTAGACATGATGTCCCAAGTGGTTGACTTTTCTTCTAGGTTTCTCGACTCACTGCTTCCCTATTGTCCCAGTGTTAGCCGACACTTTGGCTTATAAGTTGAAGGTAGGCTCTCTACTCCTAGTGATGTAAGTGAAAACCCAAACACTAACGTTAGGTGTGATGTCCCAAGTGGTTTCCTTTCCTTCCGGGTCTGTCGACCCACCGCTTCTTTGTTGCCGTACTGTTGACCGACACCATGGCATGTAAGCATAGGGTAGGCTCTCTACTCATAGCATTACCATTGAAAATTTAATTCTCAGGTTAGGTGTGATGTCTCGAATGGTTGTCTTTCCTTCCGGGTTTTTTGACCTAGTGTTCCTCTGTTGTCCCAATGTCAGCTAACACTCTGGCTCGTAAGTCTAGGGTAGGCTCTCTACTCCTATCATTATCATTAAGGGCGCGTTTGGGAGAGCTTATTTACAGCGGTGGCGTTTTGAAAACGCCACCGGCTGTTTGGAGAAAACGTTATGTGGGCGTTTTTCTAAACGTTGTTCGCACTTTTCTATTAGACGCCGAACGCGGGGTCCCCCCACGATCCGGGTTTCATACGAGCGAAAGACATTTTCTGCCCCTCGCTCCCTCTGCCCTAACCCATTCGCTTCGACATCTCCTCTGCCTCTCCCACTCATCACCTCCTCTTTTCTTCGAATTGCGGTGCAGAGAGACCATCTTTTCTTCCTTCTCCGATCTTTGGTCCATGGAATTGTTTTTCCTGTAAGGATTTCTTCTCTATTCCTCGTAAAGGTTTTGTTGATGTCTATGCTTCTAATAGACCAGCATTATTAGAATAAATATTAAAGGATCTCTTCTAATCGCCATCTTGCTTTTTTTTTTCTTAACATTCGCCATTAGTACCTTCTGGGTGGGATTAGAGGATCTTTGTGTGAGCATTAATGCGGTTTTAGTTATAATTTTTCGTCTTTTAGCTGTTGGATCTTTGAATTGTAAATTCTGGGGGAGTTCACTTTCCTCTCGGTTGTTTGCCTGTAGAAATGTTGATGGTTGGGGTGGGGGAGTTTTGAAGGATCTGTTGAATCTCCATTGTGAGATAGGTTTGGGGAGGAATTTCTTGTGCATTACGAGTGAAATTTTGACTGGTAATGATATTACTTTGTGCCTAATGAATGAGATTTGATCCTGTTGTTGGATCAGCTAATTGGTGTTAGTTTTCTGTTATTGTGAAACTGTGCTTCTTTGATGTTATCGCAGATATTTGAGAGATATAAATGTAACTCAAATGTTTTTTATTTTCATGTCTTAATATTTAAACTATAAAAACTTTTCACATTCCATAAAAATCAATGTTATGTTAGAATTTTTGGGTGCATTGTGTGTGTTGAATAATTATGAAGAGGGTTAAGGTGTTCAAAAATATCTAACACGTATACATTGTCGTTTTGTTGAGAAAAGTACAACCTTTGCATCACAAATTTTTCATTTAACAAAAAAAATCTGCAAATAAGTTGTCTACAAAACGCACAAACCAAACAACTATAACTTTTCCAGAACAGGGGCGGATTGGTCATTTTTCCTGAATCAGTTATTCTCTAAACGCACAAACCAAACAGACAGACAGCTTAATTGGATCAACTGCTTATTACCAGATTATCAGGATAAGTTGGATAAACTGCAGCTGCCCCAAACATACCCTAAAAAACCAAATCCTTAGATTAGAAGTGATGTCCCAAGTCGTTGCCTTTACGTCCAAGTTTGTTGACCCATTGCTTCCCTGTTGTCCAGTACCTTGGCTTGTATGCCCAAAGTAAGCTCTCTACTCCTATTGTCATTTAAAACATAAATCCTTAGACTAGTTGTGTTGTCTCAATTTAAATTTAAGAAGGATTTTCGATAATATTTTGAACAAGTTTGAGGGCAAGATTTCATCAGGTTTTAAACCAGCTTAAAGGTTCTTTGGTAGCAAGACATGAGAAAGATATACACGGGATTTGAAGATTATTTGGCAGCAAGATTTAAGCATATCTTACGCAATGTTTTGAGGTAATTTCACAATAATTATTAAACATGTTTTATGCAACATTTGAAAAAATTTGAGCAACGTTCAAATGGGATTAAGGGGTTATGCGAATTGAGCTCCCTATTATGAAAAACGACGGCAATAAAGTGAAAAAAATGTATCGAAAAATTACAAACTAAAAAATAACACACAGATTTACGTGTTTCGGCTAATTTGCTCAAGTCCACGGGACCTGCAGAGGATTTTACTACTTTGAGAAATTACACCATCGAGCGTCTCGACGTTTACAAGAAAAATTTCTCACTTCCTCTCTTTTTTTCTCTCTCTTAGCTCTCAAGAGGACTTGGTTTAGCTCTTATGACAAGCCAAAAGATGTTGTTTAAAGAAAGCGGGAGAGAGGGAGGTAGAGAGAGGTAGGTGAGGCGCGGTAGGTGAGGTAGGTAAGTCACGAGCTTCATATATTTAACGCTCCATTTCTTGTATAAAGCAGAAAAGAGGATGGGGTGAGGGATGCAGGTGATGGAACAACAAAAACAACGAGCCTTTATTCCACTAAGTGGGCTCGACAACATGAATCCTTTTTCTCCATTGTGTCCTACTAAGTGTCATATTTTCATTTAATTCTAATAAATTAAGATAATTTTTATATAACATGCCCAAGTCTTTTTAGGTATACCTCCACCTTTCTTAATATAAGTCGAATACAATACAAAGAGGGAGGAGAATCGGGGCTTCATTTGATGAATTGTGGCCGATCTGACAAACATGAGAGGGAAGAGTTGTGTGAGATCAAATAAAGAATTGCAATAGAGAGCTTGGGCTTCAGCATTCGAGATGCAACCAAGAAGAAGAGGAAGACCAGCGGCCCACTGGAGTGAATAAAAAATAAAACGAGAGAGTGCCCCTCACTGTAACAATTTCAGGAAGATGAGAGGGTTTTGCCTCTTGTTCGAACCAAGGAAGAAGCTTCCATTCATGTGATTCGCTTGAGTAAAACCTATAAGAAAAAAATGGAGGCTCGTTAGGCTTGTAATTCCTGAAGGAAGGAGACCTCATTTAGTTGGAATTGGAAGCAAATCGAAAAAAAAATATTTAGGGACAATGCTCTTTGGCTATAAACTCCTCCTCTCCGTGATCAAGATCAATGGTTAGGATTTAAGAAGGGGAAAATGGCTTGGTCACAGCTTAGCTTGATTGAATTAAGTCATAGCCAAGCATGGGCTTGAATTGAATCCAATTGGCCATGGAGTTTAATTTATTTGGGCTTAGATTTGGCTTAGGTTGAATTTAGGCTTAGTTCTAAGTTTTGTTTAGTTAGATTAAGTTGAAATTAGTTTATTTTAGATTATATACAATAGTTTTTAGTTAGGGTTAGTTAAATTTAAGTATTGGTTCTAATTTCATTAGGATTAGTTTGATTAGGTGGGTTATATTTTACTTAGATTAAATTGATTATGTTATAAGTTAGGCTTATGCTAAGTTTAAGTTGATTTAGTTTAAGGATTTTAATTTAATTTGATTTAGGTAGATTTAGAATTTAGATGGAATTTGATTGAGTTCGGTGTTCAAGTTTAACTCAATTTTAATTTGATTTAAATTTGATTAGATTTAGTTCTTCTCTTTAAATTTTTAATCGTAAGTGAATTGTTTTGGGTTTAGTTTAGATTTAGGGGTCGTTTAGTTTACTAAAAATGAAATGCAATGTAAAAGATTTACCGAGTACGATGATTACAATGTATTTGATAATTTCGAGTTGTTTAGTTCACTGTAAAATAAACTTAGGATTTTATATATATTTTTTTTTATTTGAAGTAGATTGAAAACAATGTATTTACATGGGCGAAAGGTAGTGAGCGGGTGACGGCCAACAATGGCAAGCGGCGATTACTGCTGGCGGTCAAAGGCAGACGGTGGCTAGCTGCAATGGCAGATGGTGGCGACTGGTAGAGGGCAGCAAGCGAAGGTAGTGGGCTGCAAGTGGCCTGCAACTAAGAAATGATGTAATTCAAATTCAGTCGAATTCTAAATTCAGTCTAAATGAACTAAGGTGTAAACTTCAAATTCATTAAAAAATTACATTATATTTGTACATTTTCATACCAAACACATAATTTTCTCAAATTCCTGCAAAATATTTACAGTACACCACTATTTCACTCAACCAAACGGCCCCCTTGTCTTTGAATTATGTTTAATTATGATTACATTTATGTTTAGTTTTTAGTTTTAATTAGATTAAAATTTGTGTTTCAGTTTTACTTAATAATTTTGAATTGATAGGTTGAAATAAATTTAACTTCAAATTTATATTAAAGTTCATTTTAGTCTTAATTTGGATTCATTTTAAATTTATTTATGCTTAGTTCAATTTTTAGCCTAAATATATGTTTAATTGAATTAATTTCAAGAATGGATTAATTTTGGATTTTAATTTTAATTTTAATTTGAACCAAGCCTAAATTCAACTAAAAGCCAACACAAGAACTAACTGGTTTACACCAAGAACAAACTATAGGGATCTAGTCGAGTTCACTTAGGACTGTAGGATCTTAGAGGGCCTAACATCATCTCTCATGAACAAGCCAGAGGCATTTGTTTCAAAAACTTGAGAAATCCTTATTTTCTACTATCGAATGATCTAACCATGACTAAATCAACTAGCCTACTTAAACATCAAATTCACCATTCAATCACCAAAGGGTAGCAAATACCAATCTAATTCCTAACATGCAATATAGATGGGAAAATTCTAATTCATTTGCTCAAATTTGGACAAATTTTCAAAAATCTCCATCCATGCTCCATATGTCATGTAGCTTGATCACGGCCCCAAAAGTAGTAAATGCCCATCATAACTTAGTGTTGAATGTTGAAATCATAAAGGCACCCTCATGATGGTGATCATTTGATTTTTGGGAAATTTACATACGTAGCACATAATTATCATATATTTACCAATCCCACACCTAAAATTTCATATTTACATATATAGCACTTTGATATTTTAAATCTATGCATGAAAAGCTGTAGTTCACTTTTAAAAAGTGATAATAGTGCTATTTTTTATGTGATATTAAAGAATTTGAATACTATGTGAATAAATACGAAAATTCGGGTATGAAATATGTAAATAAACAAGAATTATGTGTATTAATTTTTCACACTTGCACTGTAAAGAATTTCCCTTGGAGCCACAGCTCATTAGCTCATCATAAAATGGTATAAAACCACAAAAACAAGCAGGTGAGAGGAGAAAAACATTTGGAACTATGAAGTTGTTCAAATATAAATGACAAAATAATGCACATTGTTTACCTTGCATGAAGAAGCAACAAGCTTCCCCTCATGGTCACAGCAAAGTGAAAATAACTCATTCCCATGGCCATAAAGTTTGTGGGATTCAGGCCAAAGTGTGTGCCGGGCTAGTTGTTCTTCAACAGGAGCTTGATTGAAGACAACTGGCACGGCATCCGGAATTATCTCCAAAGAATCTGGAACCTCCTCTTTCATCCTCTTGGAGGCCTCATTTAAAGCTGGATTCAATGATCTTTTCAATGAGTATAAGCCTAATTAATCACAGTGCACAAGCACAAGGAAGTATACACTTTCAATAAAAGTCTATAAAAGAAATACCAAAAGATAAAATATTGAAAGATTCATATACATAACACTCAATTTCTATGTATAAAAATTTACAACAAAACTTCAATTTTTGCATACATACTGCCTTACCCATGCATGAAAAGATGGTATTTTTATGTGATCTGAAAGATTTGGGTGGTATAAATATGAAAAACAAAGTTTATCGGTTAAAGATGTAAATGCATAGGAATTGGGAGGTATGTATATACATACCTCTAAAAAAATTTAACATGAATCTGTGTGTTTATGCATATGCATGCATATCCAGGAAAAAAAATGAGCTCCACTGGATGAACAAAAATGAATTGAGTTCTAATCACTTCGCAAAAAATTCAAGCTTTAAGTTCTAATGTGAATCTAGACCCTGTAAGTGGAGGATAGTGAAAGCTCCAATTTCTAATAGCCATTGGATTTTGACAAAAGAGTTTCCACCGTAAGGATCAAAACCATAGATCTTGATCAACAATGAAATTTTTTTATGTTTTGGTCAGGCTTCAAGTAAAGAAAAAAAATGAGTAGCGTTCAAGTAATGATATAGAAATTAAGCAATAAAGGTAAGCATGTATATGATTCATTAGACTTAAGTTTTAACAAATAGAAATTAAGAACTTTACTCTCTCACAATACGATCCATTTCTTGAGGAATATACTGACAAAGCTTGGTTGACTACCAAAATATAATGGATCTCAATAATTTTTGTCATCATATGCCTATTTAACAAAGATAAACAATGTTGATTTAAAAGGAACATTAAAAAAACAAAAATATTAAAATATTAAGGATCAGTTTGGGGTGGTTGCAACTTCTTGTAAAGGTGATTGTAAAGCTTTGATGGAGAAAGCTAATTCTTAAAAAGCTGCAGTGGAAATTAAAAATATATATTTTTTCCAAAAAATCAAACAATTTTCTTACAACCACCGCACTTTAACAGATTAGAGTTGAAAAAAACCAGTTTCCCATCACAGAAATTTCTAGAAAGCAGCAATAAAACAATTTCCCAAACAGAGCCGTGGTGGTGGTCTAAAACACGAAGCAGATAGAAGACTATCCCAAAAAGACCCTAAAACAGCTTTCAGTTAGGTAGACTATAACCTAACTCAAAAAGTGGAAGTCATTTAATGAAAACAATATATAGAAAGTAATATTGCTGGTTAATTTTGATAAAATTGTCTAATTTATTATTGTGTTACAAGTGAAAGGTAGGCTTGAGATTGAATTTTTAAGGTTTTGCAAATCTACCATTAGCATATATAGGTTTCTGTGAAAGCCCAAGNCTTTGATCTCTTCTTGGAATCATTTACGCTTGCATCCAACAATCACATTAAATTATAGGATTAGTCATATTCATCCCTTTTACCGATAAATAATATTACAGATAACTCATTTGAACTAATATGTAATATAATGTCTAATCACAAAAATAGATGATAAGGTAAATATTATTTTTAAAATGTAAATAAAATATGTGTAATGTTGAGCATCTAAAAAAAGTATGTGTATTTAATCGTAACTTATTTGAACTAGGAAGGCACGAATGGTGAGCCCTTAAATTCTACGGAAATTGGGATAAAACTTAAACCTAAATTAAATATATATAAAAAAAATTGGGCCTGATATCTTAATTTTAAGATCTTATTTATTGAAAAACATAATTCTTACATGAGAATTTCAGTAAGAAAAATAAAATTAGCCCTGAAGAGGTTTAAATAACTCACCATGTAAGTAGATATTCCGACAGCCAGCTTTTGCTGCGATTGAAATAGATGGGGGTTACAAAGGGAAATTCTGAAGTTTTATAATTGGAATAAATGATGGTAGTCGAGTAATGAGTGTCAAGCTAGCGAAGATGATCGAATAATGAGTGTCAAGCTAGCGATGATAGTCGGGCAATAATACTGGGATGATGGCAATCAAATAATAATGATTGGATAATGACGGTCAAATTAAAATGATTGAGCAATAACGATCGAATAATGAATGTGGGGGGGNGCCTTGTGGCCATTCGAGTGTTGGGGCACAGACATAATAGGTCCGATAGACCCTCCATCTTCCAAAGGACACAGATTTATACTTGCCGCTACAGACTACTTCTTCAAATGGGCAGAGGCAGTGCCGTTACGTGAGGTTACGACACAGCACATCCTTCAATTTTTCAAAGGTCAAATTGTCTACCATTTTGGAGTACCGCGAAGAATAATCTCTGACAATGGGACAGATTTCAAAAGCACAAAGATCATCAATTTCGTCAGAAGACATGGGATAGATTGGAGATACTCTACAATTTACTATCCAAGAGCAAATGGTCTGGCTGAGGCTTTCAACAAGACACTAGTACATATTTTGAAGAAGACACTGATGAAAACAAGAGGGATTGGCATAACAAACTGTTAGAAGCCTTGTGGGCCTACCGGACGACTTTCAGGACTCCCACTCAGTGTATACCTTAAATGCTCGTGTACGGGACCGAGGTCGTGCTACCGCTAGATATCCAGACACCATCTCTCAGAATCGCTGTTGCCAACCAACTCACAATGGAAGAAAGCGTAAAACTCAAACTTGAAAAACTGGAGAGTCTCGAGGGAAAATGATTGGAAGCACAACAACATTTGGAGCTCTATCAGGCAAAGATGGTACAAGCCCATGACAAATTGGTCCGCCCAAGGACATTCAAAATTGGTGACCTCGTACTTGTGCTCAAAAGACTTATTCTTGCTCACTGCAAAATAGGTGGGAAGTTCGAGCCAACTTGGGAGGGACCAATGTCGTTGAGAAGGTCTATACAGGAGGAGCCTACCAGTTAGTGGACTTTCGGGGTGAAAGACCCAAGTTACCGATAAATGGATGATACCTGAAAACCTATTACGCAGCCTAATGTCGCCTGCCTCCGCTTGCCTCTGCTTGCTTTGAAACTTTGAAACTTTGATTGTTTTAAGGTTATCTATGTAGCCAAATGTCTATGACCGGTTCTAAATTTTGTAATTAACCTCAATATAATGAAAATTTTGAGAAAATTTATGAACTTCACACATTCTCTTTTCTACTTTTGAATTTAAATACCCTATTAAATCAAACAAAACTCACACATAAAATGAGTAATACTTTTCACCAAAACAAACTAAAATTTACTTTATTGAATACTTTGTTTTGTTCTTGTTCATGCCAAGCTTCGGCTCACTGATGTTTTTTTTCTGTCGTCCGCAGAAAAATGTCAGGATAGAGGCGGATCTTTGCCTTCCAGGATGGCTGGAACCTCGCACTGGATGAAGAGATGGCGCCGCAAGGAGGTGTCATAAATTTTAATGTGGATTTCAACCAGGTTGATATGGACTACGAGGGTGCTCTAATGGACGTAGTCAGCAATAAAGAAAAGGAGGGACTGCCTTCACTATTGAGGGTGACCACTCAACACAATGTGTCACGCAAAGGTAAAAACATTATAGCGGAACTAGATCCGATGGAGGGGCTCAGCCGACTGCCCTCCATGATAGCTACTCCAACAAGGGACCTGATAGCCGCCCATAGTGAACAACTACCAAATATTCCGCTCCGCAGGACGCAGCGCAGCAATGTCAGTCGAAAGAAACGGAGAGCCTTTCTGCGACAGGAACGCAAACGCTAGGGAGACGTGAACAGTTTTCTTATACCCATTCCTGAGGGACATATTTACGACCTAGATTTGAGAGAAACTTCTGCAGCCTGCCCACTACAGATAAAGAGTCAGGATTTGTGACAGAATCAAATATGCTCCCAGTTCCAGATATCTTATGCAGATGTTGCCCAACATGCAACGTTGCGGTACCAGCCGGGACATCAGTCACGGGCGCATTTGTAGAATGCCCAGACTGCAACGTTCTGCATCTACAGCATTTTAGTACATTAGAAGAATACACTTTAAGCACCAACGAGTCTCAGACTCCAGACTTCGCGACAAATGAACAATATGTCCCACCGGGGACGGATCATCGTGCACCATGGAGCCCAAGATCATACATCTCACTAGAGGCTGAATCTCATATTCTGGATTGACTAGCGCCAGTTTGGGTTCCAGCGAGGCGCGGAGGAAGGAAAGCCCCATACAGCTGCCAACTCCTAGTATGGTAGAATACTACAATATAAGCAAAGTAAATAAAAGAGAATTCGAGTTCTATGAAAAAGTTCAGGGAAAGTTTGTCAACATATTGGAGGGCATGGAGCTATATACCAGGGTTTTCTCTGAAACAGATGAAAGATGCATTCTGGACTGCATCTTCAATTTAAGAGATAGAGGTTGAGCGGACCTTCTCATGGAGAGAACATATTCCGAGCCAAAGAAATGGATGCCGGGAAAGGGAAGAATCACTATCCAATGCGGCTGTTGCTACAATTTTACGAACGATAAACATGGGAATTCGCCTGGGATCCTTAGATACGACCAAGTGGATCCGTTACCACCGATGATAAAATGGATGATCAAGAGAATGGTCAAGTTGAATAGTCTACCTGCTACTTGCATTCCTAATAGTTGCATCATTAACATTCATGAAGAATGTGACTGCATTCCCCCACACATCGACCATCATGATTTTGTGAGGCCTTTCTGCACGGTCTCATTCATAAGTAAAAGCAATATTTTGTTTCGAAAATAAATCGATATAGTCGGCCCTGGTGAATTCAGAGGAGCTGTAGAGATTCCTCTTCCAGTTGGTTCAGTACTTGTTCTCAAGGGGAACGATGTAGACGTTGTCAAGCACTGCATTCCAAAAGTACGACACCGTAGGTATGTGTAACCTTCCGCAGAATGTATGACAGTAAAATACGATATGGATTCCAGCAGGACCCGGAATTGGAGGAGTTGTTTCCTGTAGGTATATGCGAAGGGAACTCTTACCCTGGAGCATGACTTAGAAGGTCTGCTCGATCAGGAGCTCAATTTACCAGGCACAGAGGATTCACTTGCTTTTTTTTAACAGCATGACATGTATCTGATGTATTCAGTCTATGATGTATTCATATCATGAGAAGATTCTTAATGTATTTCAACATGGATTACATGATGTACCTTTTAAGGCATTAGCCTATGTCTGATTTATGGCATCCCTTTTTGGAGCAAATTAATGGAAATTTTTCTCAAATTGTGCATTTTTGTTAGTTGCTTTTTTGTGCGATGGATGAAAGCCGCGAACCATGTGATAGTTCAGAATTTCAATGAACAAAGAACAAAACAACAAATCTTCAACAACAAACAAAAGACAAATTGAAGATAATCATAAATGAGTGAATAACAAAACAAATTTCTTTTAAATCAACCTATTAAAATTAAAACTTTAAANACTTTCAAAGCTCGTTGGCTTTCACATGAGTTCATCCAATTAGGTTCACTAAGCTTAAATTTCAAGTTAGTTTCTCTAGCCAAGCTCTCTCACATTTCTCGTGTTCGTCTTTCAAGCTTGTCTGTATTAATTGAATCATCCTACCAAGCTCACTGATAGCCATCTGGCTGCTGCACCGAGCTTGATGAATATTTTTCTGAGGCAGAAGGAAGAGAACTTCAGCCCATGATCAAGAACATATCCATGTATTGAGTGTCTGATATTCATGTCCAAGATCTTATCAACAGCAAGTCTATATAGAATATATGTAGTACAACATACATTTTGGCATTTTATTTATTCCTTAGACCCCTATACAAGTGCATAAACTCTATAGTGTATAACTAGGAAACAAATGGAAGAAGAAAGGGGGTACAATACATGAGTACCTCAATTATATGAGACATATGTCCCAAAAGAATTCAACAAAGCCACAAAAAGACATTACTACATCTATGCAAACACAAAATTGGGAACAAAGTGGGCTCAATCGATCATCTTCCATCACTAGTGTCAATGCTAACACCAACACTTTTATGAGTCTAAAAATATTTATTTATTTAATCATACTACCATATACCACGTATGTGTTTGATGAGTACTCATTACCATCATAAAGAGAGTAGATGTCCAGATGATTCTATTTCAAAATATGCACATACTCATGGTTGATTAGATAAAGGTTAACATTAGACTTAAAGAGTCTAAAACCCTACGTGTTATCATTTTCCATGGAGCAATACGCTAAACTGGCTTAATTTGATAATACGAATTAAGACTAAAAGGATTTCCCAAAATTTTGTGAGATAAGAGCACTTTTTGGATATAGTACTTTGCATCAATAATTTTTTTTGGATAAATCTTATTTGGCCAAAGGTTGGTTAGGGTTTATAAATAAGCCTTCTCAGTGATTTTTTTCAATTATTATTTAATTTGTAAGCTCCCTATAGACTAAGAGCTAATTCAAAAAAAAAACCCTAAATGAGTGAATGACTTCTCATGAATATCTTTCTCTTTGTCTAGTTAAATCTTGTTGGTCTCTACATATTGTAAAGTATCAGTTAAAAAATGTGAGCATGAGGCGTCAAAATAGATATCCCTTCAAAATTTGGTTAGAACTCGATGCATAAACCTAAATTTTAACTTGAACTTATTGGAATGTCAGTTACATGTTCCCCTTCAATGAGTTGCTCAGACTAGTTATGTGTGAGTGTTTTAATTGGCTAACAATTTGAGGTTTCTCAAAAAAATTATCTATTTCTTTACTCAAATCAAGATGAACAAGAAGTTATTTCTTCTCAAATATTTATGATATTGATGTATTTCGAATTTTGTGTAATTTTGATACACTCTATTCTATTTTTTTAAGATTATTTGGTTGAATGTAAAAATAAACCTCAAAAATTCTTTTTTTTTCTTATGTTTGGTTGGTTATAAATGAAAAACTATTTTATAGTATGAATGTACTAATGTCAGTATGAGTTCATAGAAGACAAGCATGATAGAGAGGTCTTGATATTATAGAGTGAGATATTGTGGTCTTAGTGAGCTTGCACGCAATGTATTTAAAAATTATTAGATAAATTTAGAATCCTTCAATGAACTAAAAAAATATTCCAAATTCATTAATATTTTACTTCGTATCTATTTTTCTTCCAAACAAATGCTCAAATTTTCAAAACCCAACATTTGATTTTTACTATTATATATCCATACAAACAAATTTGTCCCAAGTTAATAAAATAAAACAAGCATGTGCACAACTAACCCTTAAACCAACTAACAAATCTAATTTGATTGACTCTAAGCCTGGATTAATCTAGCAAGCATGATATCAATCAAAAAACATAAATTTGAATGTATGAGTTCATGCATGAATGTATTATATTCTATACCAATTAAGTGATCAATTTTGTTTGTGCTCTACGAAGGATTAAGAATTTGACTTTAAAAATAAAAGGGAAATGATCAAAATAAGTTCTTAATTAAACTTAAATCAAAATAAATGATTCAAATTTAGCTCAATTGAGATATATTCAATATAGCCTATAATTAGTTTGAATTAGCCTATAATTACATATATGGTACATATGTACCACCTTAACTATGCATGAAAAGTTATATTTTACCATTCACAAATAAAAATGGTGGCATTTTCTTATGTGATATGAATGATTTGGGCGGTAATGTAATAGAAAAGTGATGTTTAGGTGATAGATGTGTAAATACATAGAAATTAGGCGTTATGTATGTAGTCGTTTCAATTAAAAATACGTCCACAAGCATGGACGGGCTGAGCTAAACTTAGAAAATTACATATGGTGAGAAAATAATCACAATTTCGTTGCANTGGCAAAAAAAAAAACAAAACAAACCTTTTTTTATGCTTGGAAAGGGATATTTTGATGCTCACTGCCTCAACCCCATCTTCCCCACTATCTCTCATGCCCAAAACCTGCAAACCATCGCAATTGTTACCTGGCCTTTTCTCGTTCCAGGCGAGGGATCATCAGCATTGTCTCACTTGGGGTCGTCACTTCCGCATTCTGCACCCTCAAAATCTACGGAAAGCTTCTGGATCACAACCTGCTAGGGTTTCGCGGAGGGCGGTGGTCTCTTGCGAGCGAGGGAGGAGACGCGGGGGACGGGGCACCAAAGATCGGTGGTATCTTGCGAGGGAGGGAGGAGACGCGGGCGACGGGGCACCAAAGATCAGTGGTCTCTTACGAGCGAGGGAGAAGAAGCAGCGGGTCACCGAAGGAAATAAACAATCGAAAACGCGGCCCGTGGGGGACATCCCGTGGGCCGCGTCTTTCACAAAATTAAAATGCAATTTTTAGGTACGCACTTGAAACATGCGATCCAAACGCTAGGACAGCGTTTTCAAAACGCGGTCCGCAATTTTAAGCTACCCCAAACGGGCCCTTAGGCTATGACATAATTTTAGTGAGAAAATTGCATGGCATGGGTTGGTCAATGGAGGAGCATTTGAAGAAAGGGGCGTTATCTTTAAGCTTCATAGGAATTAGAAGACAAGTTAATGAGAAGGAAAGGAAAATGAAAAAAAATGGTAAATGGTTTTAGTAAATTTTCAGCTATTTTTAATATGATTTTCTTATTTTATGAAAATTTAGGTTATGAGAATGTGGCAATTGACTTTCCAATTAAATTTTTGTTAGAAATAGAAAAGAAATGTGAATAAGAAAATTGGTTTTTTTTTTTAATTTCATGACTTAATAATAACATTATAATTGATGAACTATCAAAAAACACTTCGGCATGGAGTTCGAGGCTGGCCTGAATCTTGAGTGAAATTTATGAGCAAAAAACTTTCAAACATCAATTAAGAATCATCCAGATCTCGGGTTTTAGCAAACTTACAGTTAAACTGAACGGATCAATGAGACAAATATAATGACACCAAAGTTGGTACAATTAGAGTCAATTCAAGTCTAAATCAAGTCGTTAAGCTATTTTTGGAAGTTTCTAATGCCCAATTGAAAGATTAAGCATAGAGTTGAACCGAGCATCTTGACAAGACAAGTCCAAGGAGCTAAAGATCACTCAAATTTAGCATCACTAAGGCACTCAAACGTCCACGAATCTCTAGGGTGTTCAAATAATAAGTAGATCAGATTCTTTCCTTATTTGTTGGGAGGCATCTGCTTGAATTTATAAATAGAATCATACCACATTCATTACAAGGGGAGGAAGCGTTATACCTTGAAGCGGAGGAAGCTAAGAATTTGGAGGATAAGGTGCTGAGGTAGAGTGTTCTATATCGAAGCCCAAGCGAATATCACCCACTTCTGCCACAATTGATCACTATCAACTACCGTTCGTCGGCAGCAGTTGACCATTTTCAGCCACGCCCTGTTCATCATAATGCAGCCCCTTATGAAGTCATGACACGCGATATTGAATCTTGGCATACGTTGTGAAGTAAAAAAGCACTAAGTGGAGTGACAACCAGCCTTAGAGTGTAACGAAACCTTCTACGGAGCAATGCAACGACGAACCCCAAAGATGATGCATTGACACAGTTTGCATACGGTGCAACTATCCACCCCTCATATGATGCAACGACACTCTTCGCATACAGTGAAACGACACCTCCCATAGATGGTGTAAAAATGTTTCCCGTAATAACTATTTATGTTGTAGTACTCAAAATTTGGTTACTTTCTATGAAATCCTAAAGCACTCTCCTTATAGCTCACCATTACGGCCTATGTGACCAACTATGGCCTACATTGTCCACTACTAATACAACTTCGAACAACAACCTCTTCAGCGTACATACATACATTATTATGTTTCCCCACTACAGCATATGTGACAAAATAAGGTTTATGTCGTCCCTAGCTCATGTTGCTCCCAATTTTGATGCCTACTACTCGGATCACTGACATCATTGCCCATCTCCCATCGCCCATATCTCTAGATTATTGATGTGGTCGCCACTAGATCACTTTTGCCTCACCTCGGTCGATCGAAGCAAACCCAACCCATAGCAACACACCCCACAATAAGTGCTTTCAATCACCTTACTCGTGATACAATGAATTTCTCCTTACTCTTAAAACTTTCTCCTTATAGCCCACCACCACGACCTATGTGACCAACTACGACCTATGTGGTCCACAACTCATGCAGCTCCCAACTCTAGCTTTTGTAGCCAACTGATGCTACTATAGCTCCCCGCTATGCCTTAGGTGGCCAACTATGGCCTAGGTGTTCCACAGC
The DNA here is from genome assembly GCA_002079205.1 of Phalaenopsis hybrid cultivar. NCBI lineage: Eukaryota > Viridiplantae > Streptophyta > Magnoliopsida > Asparagales > Orchidaceae > Phalaenopsis > Phalaenopsis hybrid cultivar. The sequence continues at coordinate 48,729 of JXCR01145735.1, forward strand.
TCATGCAGCTCCCAACTCTAGCCTCTACGACCTATTGATGTAATCGCGGCTAACCACTATGACCTACATAACCAGTTACAATCTACATGAACCATAACTCATGTAACTTTCAACTCCAACATTTAAGTCTTATGAAAGTTATCACAGCTCACCATTATAGCCTACATGAATACTACGACCTCGTGGTCCACGGCTTATGCTGCTCCTAACATTGGTATCTAAAGTCTACAAAAGTTATTACAACTCACCACTACATCTTATGTGATCGATTATGGACAATGCAATATATAGCTCATGCAACTCCCAACTCCGGCCTATGTGGCCTATGAATGTTATCACAACTCAGTATTATGGCCTATATAACAAGCTATAACCTGCATGGTTCACAGATCATGTAGTTTCCAACTCTAGCCTCTATAGCTTATAAACTTTATCGCAACTCACTATATTTGCCTGTGTAATTGACTACATCATACTTGGTCTATAGCTCATGCAGTTATAAACTCCAGCCTCTGTGGTCTACATATGTAATTGCAGCTCACTGCAATGACCTATGAGGCCAACTACATCATACGTAGTCCACAACTTATGCAACTTCAAACTTCGTCTCCAATAGCCTATGGATAATATTGCAGCTCTTCGTTATGTCTATGTGACCAACTACAACCTATACGGTCCACAAGTCATGTAACTTTCAACTCAGACCTTCACGGAACCTTATCACATCTCACTATCATGACCTATGAGACCAATTATGACCTAAGCAGTCATTAGCTCTTACAGCTCTCAACTCTGATCTTTGTGGCCTACGGGTGTGTGTTATTGCAACTCACCACTACAACATATCTAGTCTCAACTCATGCAGTACGAAACTCGGACTCATGTGACCTACGAACGTTATCATAACTCACCACTTAGCCTACGTGACCAACTACAACTTACATCATCCATAGCTCATATAGGTCTCAACTTCGGTCTGTATGGTCTATGAAAATTATCACAGCTCATCGGTATGACCTATGTGACCAACAACAACCTACATGGCTCACAACTCTCTACGATGGCTTTTGTGGCTAACCGACACTTTTGAAGCAACCATCTACGGCTCACGTGGTGAATATTATCATATCTTTTAATTACTGTCTCTACAACAAGCTAGTGTTATTATCACCTTCAACAACATACACGACAAACTACTGCTTCAGAGCAATTAAATATGACATTTGTGGCCTATTAAAATTATTACTAAAATATCGTTGTACATCAATTTTGTAATTCTATAATCTTTAAATTAGGAGAAGAGTGGTCATGTGTATTCACTATTACATGGTGAACAAACTCAGTTGAGTCAGGCACGGGGGTGTTCTCCTTTATAGGATTTTCCACGTAATTTTTTTTTGTCTCTACCTGTCATTTTAATTACCTGAGTTTATTCTAAATTTTTGTATAATGCAAAAAATACTAAATAATCATTCTATCATCACAAATTCTTCAGCATGCATCAACAATTAAATTATAAATACAAATTTCTAAACTTTTATCTTCTTTAATTTATTTAGAATTTCATATANCAAGGTCATTGTGGCGACCCCGTTAAAATCATACATACTCACAGACTTTTCCCTGATCACTTAGATGCTTGTTAGAACACTTCTTGTTGGATAGTGTACTATGATAAGATTAAGGTGCTGGGTAGACTTTTCGATGTCTAGCTATTGTGCTTTGTTGGTTTGGTTGCCCTAGCATGGCATCACCTTTTATGCTTTTAGTGTGCTTTCATGCTTACCAATTTTGAAATGTGTGAGAGTATATTAGGTTGTTCTACTACAGAGATTCATGCTAATAAATATGCACACACGCACAAGTATAAAAAGAGAGGAACAATGTAATGATTTATATATTTACCCTTTTTTCTGCATGCGTCGCTTAACTCCTCCTGACAGGCATGGCTCAGACACGTTACATGTAGATAGATATTGTGCTAACATGTTGTCATATAGGTCGACTTTTTTTTTAAACTTTTTTTATGCTCTCTTTAGAGTTCTTAAGAGAGTATTATAGTGAAAATAAGATACGACCACAGGTTCCGAAGTGTTTGGTTCATAAATCACATGATGGGGGACCAGAAGCAGGTGCTCATGTCCTGTTTCTTAATTCCANCTTTTTTTAACTTTTTTTTATGCTCTCTTTAGAGTTCTTAAGAGAGTATTATAGTGAAAATAAGATACGAGCACGGGTTTCGAAGTGTTTGGTTCATAAATCACATGATGGGGGACCAGAAGCAGGTGCTCATGTCCTGTTTCTTAATTCCACATTTTACATTATTTTATAGAAATAGGATCAGGATATGTTGTCGACCCGGTAGCACCGGTTGTTTATTATTTCATATTTGGTATGTTTTTCTCTTCTTTCTTGCATGTTTGTATGCTTAGATTGGCTTCACATTTTTTTTGGCTTGTGTTTTGTTTGGGAATCATTAGAATCACCTAGGCTCATTAAGGGCCTTAAAATTTTAAACTTTCTACAAAATTGTAATAATAAAAAATAAAGATTAGCTAAGATTTAAGTTTACAATATTTAGGACTTTTGAAACATGTATTTTACCTTTCTACATGACATTTGAGCCAGTTTTAAAATAATCTACATGTATGGTTACACACCCCATCATGCTTAATAGGGCCTCCATTTTTGCTTGCCACATAGGTAGACCTATAAGACAAACTACGACCTACGTNTAAAATAATAAAAAATAAAGATTAGCTAAGATTTAAGTTTACAATACTTAGGACTTTTGAAACATGTATTTTACCTTTCTACATGACATTTGGGCCAGTTTTAAAATAATCTACATGTATGGTTACACACCTCATCATGCTTAATAGGGCCTCCATTTTTGCTTGCCACATAGGTAGACCTATAAGACAAACTACGACCTACGTNTTTTTATGTATTTAGGTATCTTATATGACTTTTGTATATATTCATTTTGTATTACACTTTAATCATTAAATAATAAAAATAATATCATGAATAATAACTTATTTATCCAAGGGGAATTATACACACTTCTATTTTTGTTTCTTGTTGTCATTTAGTTAGTAAGATGTTCTTAAAACAATATTAAATTTTAAACATTTATTTTATAAATATTTAAAATTTCAAGGATATTTTTGTAAATAACCCCAGCATATTTGTTTGGGGGCAGCTGCAGCTTATCCAGCTTCTGCTGATAAGCAGCTTATCCTGATAATCTGCTGATGAGCAGCTTATCCGGATAAGCTGTCTGGCTGTTTGGTTGGCGCTTATGGAAAACATCTGATTGTGGAAAATTGACCATTCCGCCCCTGTATTCTGGAAACTTTCATATTTGCATATAACCATCATGAATGTAAACACATAATAATTGCGTGTTAGGTTTTTACATTTCCCTTAACTTTATAGAAAATCGTTACATTGTAAGCTAAGATATATTCTCTCATATGTCCTAATAANTTGCCCCTGTATTCTGGAGACTTTCATATTTGCATATAACCATCATGAATGTAAACACATAATAATTGTGTGTTAGGTTTGTACATTTCCCTTAACTTTATAGAAAATCGTTACATTGTAAGCTAAGATATATTCTCTCATATGTCCTAATAATGACAAACTTTTTTAGATCATTATTGTTACATTTTTTTCTTTTTTGGTTGATATCCAAATTCATATTATAGTAATTTGATTTTCTTCAGTTAGGCAAATTTCATGAAATGCTGCTGCTGGTATGCTTTGATTTGAATTCTCTTATTAATGCAGGCAAATTGAAAAAAAAAAATGTCATCCAAAGATGGTCTAAATGCCAAATTAAAGCATAAGACCTATCTTGATTTGAAGTTATGGGCGATGATTGGCATCAGTTGTGTTGCTTTGTTAATATTTGTTCGAATTGTCCTNTTCTTTTTGGGTTGATATCCAAATTCATATTATAGTATTTTGATTTTCTTCAGTTAGGCAAATTTCATGAAATGTTGCTGCTGGTATGCTTTGATTTGAATTCTCTTATTAATGCAGGCAAATTGAAAAAAAAAATGTCATCCAAAGATGGTCTAAATGCCAAATTAAAGCATAAGACCTTCTTGATTTGAAGTTATGGGCGATGATTGGCATCAGTTGTGTTGCTTTGTTAATATTTGTTCGAATTGTCCTATCCATATTTTTAAACAGAAGGAATCAAAGATGAAGCATCTGCGCTTGCCTACCATGACAAGGATTCTAGAAAAATGTTGGATCCTTTAACAACCGAAGGAATCCCAATGCAACACAAGCTCAAAAAATGCCCAGCATTGAAAGCCCTAAATGCAAAACTACAAAAAATGCAGTTTCTAAGCAGAAAAGACACATAAACTGATACAATAAAGCAATCTAGGAAGAAAAACAAAGAGAAGAAATGTTCACAACAAGGAAAATAAAACGTCAAAAAAAAAAAAAACAAACCTTTTATGCTTGGAAAGGGATATTTTGATGCTCGGCTGACACTGCCTCAACCCCATCTTCCCCACTATCTCTCATGCCCAAAACCTGCAAACCATCGCAATTGTTACCTGGCCTTTTCTCGTTCCAGGCGAGGGATCATCAACATTGTCTCGCTTGGGGTTGTCGCTTCCGCATTCTGCACCCTCAAAATCTACGGAAAGCTTCTGGATCGCAACCTGCTAGGGTTTCGCGGAGGGCGGTGGTCTCTTGCGAGCGAGGGAGGAGACGCGGGGGACGGGGCACCAAAGATCGGTGGTCTCTTGCGAGGGAGGGAGGAGACGCGAGCGACGGGGCACCAAAGATCGGTGGTCTCTTACGAGCGAGGGAGAAGAAGCAGCGGGGCACCAAGGAAATAAGCAATCGAAAACGCGGCCCGTGAGGGACATCCCGTGGGCCACGTCTTTCACAAAATTAAAACGCAATTTTTAGGTACGCACTTGAAACATGCGATCCAAACGCTAGGACAACGTTTTCAAACGCGGTCCGCAGTTTTAAGCTGCCCCAAACGGGCCCTAAATCTGCTCATTTTTATAGCAGTTTACATAAGTTTATACAAATCCTTTTGCATAATATCAAGGCATATTATGTTTGGCATATATCACTTTTCCTTTATTTTAATTCAATTTCATCTGCACGAGATATTGAAGCGCCAAAATAAATTGCATGATGCCTGCATATGAAGTTCTTACAAGTGACTTGNCCAATTGAAAGATTAAGCATAGAGTTGAATCGAGCATCTCGACGAGACAAGTCCAAGGAGCTGAAGTTCACTCAAATTTAACATCGTTAAGGCACTCAAACATCCACGGATCTCTAGGGTGTTTGAATATTAAGTGGACCAGATTCTTTCCTTATTTGTTGGGAGGCATCTGCTTGAATTTATAGATAGAGTCCCACCACATTCATTATAAGTGGAGGAACAGCTATACCTTGAAGCGGAGGAAGCCAAGAACTTGGAGGATAAGGAGCTGAGGTAGAGTGTTCTATATCGAAGGTCAAGCGAATATCACCCACTTCTACAACATTTGATCACTATCAATCACCGCTCGTCGGCGGTCGTCAACCATTTTCAGCCACGCCCTATTCATCATAATGCACCCCCTTATGAAGTCATGACATGCGATATTGAATCTTGGCATATGCTGCAAAGTAAAAAAGCACTAAGTGGAGTGACAACCAGCCTTACAGAGCAACGAAACCTTCTACGGAGCAATGCGACCATGAACCCCAAAGATGATGCATTGACACAGTTTGCATACGGTGCAACGATTCACCCCTCATATGGTGCAACGACACTCTTCGCATACGGCGAAACGACGCCTCTCATAGATGGTGTAAAAATGCTTTCTGTAATAACTACTTACAACTGTAGCACTCAAAATTTGGTGACTTTCTATGAATTTCTGAAGCACTCTCTTTATAGCTCACCATTATGGCCTACGTGACCTATTATGGCTTACATTGTCCACTGCTAATACAACTCCCAACTACAACCTCTTTGTCGTACATACATACATTTGATGTCCACCATTCGAATCACTACAACATATGTGACGAAATAAGGTTTATGCGGTCCATCTCATGCAGTTCCCAACTTTGATGTCCACCATTCGAATCACTGACATCATTTCCCATCGTCCATATCCCTAGATTATTGATGTGGTCTTCACTAGATCACTTCTGCCTCACCTTGATCGATCGAAGCAAATAACAAACCCAACCCAAGACCCATAAGAACACACCCCACAATAAGTGCTTTAAATCACCTTACTCGTGATACAATGAATTTCTCCTTACTCCTAAAAATTTCTCCTTATAGCCTACCACCATGATCTATGTGATCAACTATGACCTATGTGGTCCACAACTCATGCAGCTCCCAACTCCAGTCTTTGTAGCCAAAAGATGCTACTATAGCTCCCCGCTATGCCTTAGATGGCCAACTATGGCCTAGGTGTTCCACAGCTCATGCAGCTCCCAACTCTAGCCTTTACGACCTATTGATGTAATAGCAACTAACTATCATGACATATGTAACCAATTACGACCTACATGAACCACAACTCAAGCAACTTTCAACTCCAACATTTAAGTCTAATGAAAGTTATCACAGCTCATCATTATAACCTACATGAATAACTACGATCTCGTAGTCCACGGCTTATGCTGCTCCTAACATCGGTATCTAAAGTCTACAAAAGTTATTATAACTCACCACTATGGCTTATGCGACTATGGACAATGCAGTATATAGCTCATGCAACTCCTAACTCCGGTATATGTGGCCTACAAATGTTATCACAAGTCAGTATTATGGCTTACATAACAAGCTACAGCCTGCATGGTCCGCAGTTCATGCAGTTTCCAACTCTAGCCTCTATAGCATATAGATGTTATCGCAACTCGCTATATTTACATGTGTGACTGACTATATCATATTTGGTCTATAGCTCATGCAATTCTAAGCTTCAGCATCTGTGGTCTACATATGTTATTGCAGCTCACTGCAATGACATATGACTGCAATGACCTATGTGGCCAACTATATCCTACGTAGTCCACAGCTCATGCAGCTCCAAACTTCGGCTCCAATGGCCTATGGATAATGTTACAGCTCTTCGTTATGCTTATGTGACCAACTGCAATCTACAACCTACACGGTCCACATCTCATGTAACTTCCAACTCCGACCTTCATGGAACGTTATCACATCTCACCATCATGGCCTATGAGACCAATTATGACATAAGCAATCCATAGCTCTTGCAGCTCTCAACTCTGATCTCTGCGGCCTATAGGTGTGTGTTATTGCAACTCACCACCACACCCTATGTGGTATCGACTCATGCAGTACCAAACTCTGACTCATGTGGCCTACGAATGTTATCATAACTCACCACTTGGCATACGTGACCAACTACAACCTACATCATCATAGCTCATATAGGTCCCAACTTCAGTCTTTGTGGCTTATGAAAATTATCACAGCTCGTCAGTATGACTTATGTGACCAACAACAACCAACATGGCTCACAACTCTCTACGATGGCTTTTGTGGCTAACCGACGCTTTTGAAGCAACCATTTACGGCTCACCTAGCGAATTATTATCATATCTTTTAATTATTGTCTCTACAACAAGCTAGTGTTACTATCATATCTTTTAATTATTGTCTCTACAACAAGCTAGTGTTACTATCACCTTCAACAACATACACGACAAACTACTGCTTCCAAAGCAATGGACTATGACATTCGTAACCCGTTAAAATTATTATTAAAATATCTTTGTACATCAATTTTGTAATTTTATCTTCCTTAAATTAGGAGAAGAGTGGACATATGTATTCACTATTACATGGTGAATAAACTCAGTTGGGTCAGGCACGGGGGGTTTTCTCCTTTATAGGATTTTCCACGTAAAGTTTTTTTGTCTCTACCTATCATTTTAATTACCTGAGTTTATTCTAATTTTTGTATAATGCAAAAACACTAAATAATCATTCTATCATCACAAATTCTTCATCACGCATCAACAATTAAATTATAAATACAAATTTCTAAACTTTTATCTTCTTTAATTTATTTAGAATTTCATATAGCATCACGTGAATATAAACTTTTCAGTAACCTTCGTTTTATTTATTTATTTTTAATTATGAAATATGGAATTGGGGAAATATATTTATTAATTGATAAGTCAACAATAGTAAATGAAAGGGCATATCCTCGTGGATCTATGTATATTCATTGTTTGAATGTGTATATGATGGAGCAGCTCCACCCAATGGTTTTATGAGTAGAGTGCACTAATTATGATTAAGATGAATATACGTACCGCACAATTTATATGTATTATATTTCTAACATGTAAATTTGATATTTATTTATATAATATCAAAATATTTTAAAATCAAATCATAAATTTTTTTCAATATTAATTTCTTACTGGACCATATATTTTAGTGAGTATATTCTATCATGATTGTAACACTCCAGTGTTATATAAGCAAACAACAATAATAGCAAGCCTTTATCACACTAAATGGGGTTGGCCACATAAATCCTTTTTCTCCATTGCATCCAACTAAGTGTCATAATTTCAATATATTAATATTATTTTTTATACAATATGTCTCGGCCTTTTTAGATCTATCTCTGCCTTTCATAACATAAGTCAAATCTAAAACATCTACTCTTCTAACTGGATCATCAGATGGTCCACGTTTAATGTGATCAAACCATCTAAGATGAATCTTTGTAGNACACTAATTACGATTAAGATGAATATACGTTCCGCACAATTTATATGTATTATATTTCTAACATATAAATTTGATATTTATTTAAATAATATCAAAGTATTTTAAAATCAAATCATAAATTTTTTTAAATATTAATTTTTTAGTGGACCATATATTTTAGTGAGTATATTCTATTATGATTGTAACACTCCAGTGTTATATAAGCAAACAACAATAATAGTAAGCATTTATCACACTAAATGGGGTTGGCCTCATAAATCCTTTTTCTTCATTGCATCCAACTGAGTGTCATAATTTCAATTAATTTCAATATATTAAGATCATTTTTTATACAGTATGTCTGGGTTTTTTTAGATCTATCTCTGTCTTTCATAACATAAGTCAAATCTAAAACATCTACTCTTCTAATTGGATCATCAGATGGTCCATGTTTGATGTGATCAAACCATCTAAGATAAATCTTTGTAATCTTTTCTACCACTGGAGCTACACCAGCCCTATAATCAATATATTCATTTCGCATTGTCTCTAAGTGTCAAGCCACACAACCACCTAAGCATTCTCATCTCAGCAACACTTAGCTTTTTGTTATGCTTCTATTCTAATGGACAATATTTTGCATCGTTCCTAGACTGCTTATGGGAAGGATCAATGCAAATCTAAGGGAGGGGTTAGCCACTCTTTTGTGAAAAATTCTCTCATCATGTTGTATCGAGCAGATAAATCAGGCAGAGCCCAATGCACGTGGGAGAAAATTTTGAATCTTGTGGCAAACGAAACAAAATGAGTTGGGAGAGCTCATTTTTTACAAATCTCCACTATTGTTAAATTGACGGAAGAGAATTTGAAGAGCTGATGAGAGAATCCCTATAAAGGAGGAGTTCAAGTGAAAAGGACAATTCTTCTTCATCTTTCTTCTTTTCCTTCTGTTTTCCTTATTTTTCTTGTTTCCTTGTGTTGAAAGTTCTTTTGCATTCTTTTTTTTCTTCTTCTCTCTTATATTTTCTGAAAAGGAGTGAGGCTCGGGAGAGAGCTTGGAAGAGAGGAGAGAGTTTTGGAGAGAAGTTCAAGCAAAGAAGAACACATTCTTTTATTCCTCCCTCCATTTTCTCAAGCCAAAAAAAAAATCTATTTTCTTCATCTTCTTCTTCCTCTTCCACCACCGCCATATTGAAAGAGATGAGAGAGCTTTGAGAAGATTTCAAGATTGAAGAAAAGTGTCACGTCTCCATCAAAAAGGAGAGCTTTCACTCGACTTTGGAGAAGGGAAGAGGCCATCATCTCTTACATAGGAAGAGCTTCCCCTCACACTTGGGAGAAGGAGGAGAGGATCTCATCTACTACTTGAGGAGAGCTTCTTCTTCTCAACCAGAGACGTCATCAAACATTGCATAGGTGATACACTATTTCCCTCATGTTTTTTTATCTTTAGTTAGCTTAAGTATTGTGTTAGAGATTATTAGGGCTAGGTTGTTGTTTTCCTAGAGGAAGCCACTATGATAAAAATCCATCATGGACAAATCCACTAAAAATCCAAATGATATCCTTACAAAGGCCTTATCCCTGATCGTAATCGGTCAGAATCTGTATTTTCCTTGGTTTTGGTGGTTCCAAACTTCCATGGAGAGGTTACAACACTTAGGATTTTTAGGATGAAAAAACATTTGTAGCTAGTTCATCATACAACCGATAGAGAATTTCTCTCTTGAGAAATCGGAGGGAAAAATTTTCCACATCATTCACCAAAGTCAGAGGCGACTAAGTCGCACATCCATGCATTGAAACCTTGGTGCCTATGCAAGAGCGCTTGGACGGGTATGGCTCACTATCAGGCATTAGAATTTTCATTGCATCATATGCTTTGTCATGATGAATGTCTCTGCATTATACATGTTGTGTGTAGCAAGTTGGTCTGATCTGCCGCCTTAGATCGGTAGACCGACCACTTAGGTCGGACCTACCGCCCCGACCCTCTCTACCAATAACTTAAGTTCGATCGGCTACCCCGGTCCAGTTCACCGACCACTAGGTTCGACT
>JXCR01145735.1:69577-87315 GCA_002079205.1 Phalaenopsis hybrid cultivar
AACGAGCCGAACACGAACAAATTTTTAAACTCGAAATGTAACGAGCCGAACACGAACAATAGTTTGTTCACTCGTGTTCGGCTCGAAATGGCTCAAAAAAAAAAATTATATAACTTTTTATATAACAATATATTGCATATATTATTTATATAATAACATATTATATATATTTATGTCTAAATTTAAGTCATAACAGCTCATGTGACAATTTGGTTAGTATCTTCTTTTGTATAGATTTGATCCAGGTTCGAATCTCACACTTTACATTTATTTTTTTCAATTTTAGTTTAGCGGGCCAATTTCGAGCTGAACACGAGCCGAACACGAACACTAATCTTTAAATCGAGCCTAAAACGAACACACTGTTCACGAGCCTATTTCGAACATGAGCTGATTTCGAACACGAGCTATTTCGAATGAGCCGAACACGAGCCAAGCCTGAGCTCGCTCAAGCTCTGCTCGTTTACAACCCTATATATATACTTGCTAAAGGAAAGTATTTTGAGTCGCACAAGTCTTTCCCCATAAAATTTCCACTATATTCGTCTTAAAATTACTTTAAAAATACAAAATTTATCTTAAAATATAGTGCTGAGTTTACATAAAAATCATTCAAAATATTCAATATAATACTTTAAATCAGCCAAATTTTAAATATAATATTTTAATCACAAAAAATTTTAAATGTAACATTTTAATCATTCAAAAATTTTGCTCGAAATTTTTACTAGTGGGTAAAGAAAAGTGGTCATAACGAATGAAATAGTTCCCATAAAGGACTATTTTTGACATTTTTGTAAATACTGAGACTAAAACATACTAAAATAAATAGTCAAAAATTATTTTAACATCATACTCATTCATTTAATACATACATGCATGTAAACTATATCAGCTCATTTAACTTTAATATAATAATGATTTTTACCACTCAGCCATAAATGCCTAATAATCAAATTCTATTGGAAATGAAAGTTTGTAAGAGAAATTAATGAAGACAGTTAGTTCTCATCTTCATTTGAAATTTCTTTACCATCAAATCTCATCCAACTAGATCAATCATATCATACAGTACTATATACATGATCCTCTCCTCGCTTTAATGCTGTGGCCTTTGGCTTAAATTGACCAAACTCTTTTACAATTTCGTCATGTCCAGGGAATTCATTAAATTGAGCGACATTTCCATGAAATGATGACTCTTTATGCGTGGCGATGCAAGTGAAAATTTTTGATGGTATAAGTTTATATATAAGCATTTATTTAGTAATATTCTTTTTTTTTTAAGTTTATTAAAATTTTGATTGAATTATGAATTAACTATTATCAATTAGTGTTTGTTAAATATATGAAATTTATAATTTATACGGGTGAGATATGTTATTTGATTTTTACAATAATGGGGGTAAAATTATATAATGTACTATAGTATAAATTTTGTCTTGGAATTGGGTCTAAGAGTTTAGTTATTATTTTAGTCATGTTTTAAGATGGAGTGAAAAGATGACTCTCTCTCTCTCTCTCTTGAATGTCACTCAAGAGCCATTTACAAGGGTTGTTTTAGTCCGTGAATTTATTGAAGTGTCAAAATAGTGTCAGATCATTTTAAAATTAAGTTCTAATAATCCTTCATGGGATTATTTCAACACCAATTTAAGAAATTAATGGACTATTTTGACATTTCTATAAACTTTGGGACTAAAACAACCTTGCATAAATAGTCGATAACTATTTTGACACTCTACTCGTTGAGATATAGATAACCAAAGATCTCATATTTATGTTTCAATGGATTCATGTATCTTTTTCACTAACTTCTCTCAGTCAGCGATATAGTTTAAGATTTGAGTATAAAAAATTTATTTTTTATTTTCCTATACATTCAAAAAAAATTCTTGGGCATATTGTTCTAAGCTGTACCAAATGTATTGAACATTCTCATGCACTTGCGGTAAAATAAAAGAAAAATTTTGAAAATTTGAATATTAGACATTTTTGTAGAGAATTCAATTCTACAAAATAGAATGTATTGAACAAATGTTATTCATAAAGTATTCAATTCTAACTACAATAAAGGGGGCAATATATGAGAGGAAATATAATTAGTAGTTTCAAAGCTAACAGTAGACATTTCAATTCTTGACGAATTCATTTTAATATGGTATAAAAGCAAAAGAAAAGGAAGGAATTATATTATTGTTGAATATGAATCTGCATGTGAATCACACTAAAAAAATAAATCTCTTCTTTGATAGCTACGATTTCCACACCTGCAATCGGCATACATAAAACATACAATAACCACAACACAGTTCAACCAATCCAAGCAGAGTAAAATCACAATAGTAATTTTTTCAATCAAATAGAAAATTAAATGAAATGCATTTAATTAACCATATATACATAATTGCTCCAAAAAAAATCGCACACATGGTTTAAAAAATATATATACAAGTTCGCTCATCATCATTATCCTCCTCATCCAATTGTTGCTTCACCGTTGCTTCGCCTGACGCCAAAACACATCCAACTCCGCCTTCAACATGGCCTCTATTTTGGCCTTCAACTCCGACCTCATCGGCTCGAAGCGGGCCTCTATCTCAGCAGCGAATGTGACAACCAGCTTAAAAACCTCCTCCTCCTGTTCAGTAGAGGTAGATGTCGGTGACGCACTAGGGGTGAGTGTCGAAGGCAAACACCTGAGACTCGAACACATAGACTTGGCCCCTCTTTTTTCCTTCGGCAGCTTCCCTCCAAAGGTCATATTCAGACGGATCACGATCTCGGATCGTAATACCTCTCGGCATATGGGATCGACTCTTCTTCAGCAGCTCGATATTCTCCTACAAAAAAATTAGTTAAGTACAATTGGAGCATGAATAAACATCAAACTAGTTTAGCTAGTGAATTATCTGAGTTGCATGGGATTTGTAATTGATTCACGACTGGTTCGACTGCCTCCTATGTGTGTGCTCGCGTACATCAGCAGCGGAGTGCTCTCATCTCAACTCTAAAGTTTGTAAGTGTAATAAAATAGGTAGAATATATGTTTAATTTAAAGTAAAATTTAAAGCATAAATAAAACCTTACCAGTCTCCTCTAGTACTTTGGGTGTGGGAGCACCCCTTCAATGTGCTTGGAGGCTCCCATGCCTTCGCAGTCCCAGTGTTTGTTATGCTTCGCGTGTTCACATTTCTTTTGATATTCTAGAGAATCCAAAGCCCTCAACAGTGAGGCAAAAGCACTCTTTGAGCAACAAGGAACGCTAATATCGTCGAACATGTTCTGAAGGTGGTCGCTACCCATGTGCTCATTTTTTCGTCGGATGTGTGCATCGTGCTGAGGCCTGAGGGTGCTCGGAGAATTTTTTCTACAAAATTACATAGATTATGTTAGATTGATAAATACATAAACATAATTTAAGATTATTGTGATCGATATAGACCATAAACTTCCGGAACCAAAGATCTTGAATTGTTACTGGGATCTCCTTAATTACAGGACAAGTATGGTGAGTTGTACTTACTCTGGAGATATCCCTAATGGCGTGAATAACCTTTGTTGGGGGGTATAACTTGAAAAAACCAAATGATTAGTTTTCTATTCAATTAAAAAAATAAAAGGATTACCGCCAACATCTTAAAAAAAACTTACGAGTTCTCGTCAGGCTCAATGTGGTAATTGTTCTCCGGTCAACAGTTGCTAAGTAGATACAACATGGGCCTCCACTAAAGTCATCCCCACTGCATTCGGCGTTGGGGTGTGGTTGGGGGTGGGGTTGAGAGTTCATGGTCTCTCCTGACGCCCTTCTTTGTGTAATTATGCTTTGCTCCACGCCCCCTTCACCCCTTAGTGAGGAGTGAGACCGTCCTTGCCTCCAAGCGTCATCAGCAACAAATAATAATAATAATAATTAATTCATGAACATAATAAAATACTATGCAGTAAACTAGAAACAAACGGTACATAATAAACAAAAAATACAACAGTACACAATAAACAGGTAGACGTTGTTTCGTGACTCAATATTCTTTGTCATTGTTGGATTGACTTGGACAGTTTCACTCAGTCAGATAAGTTTGTCTCACAATCTTCTATCGGTGGGTCCTCCTTTGTCGTACTCCTCTCTTTTGGACCGTCAGATCTCCTCGAGATCAATATTAACACATTTTTTATGTACGGTGTGTGTGTGTGTGCACGCGTGCACGTGTGTGTATGCGTGTGTGTGTGTGTGTACACATACACACATATACACATACATGTTATTAAATGACAATAATTTGCAAAGCTGTAGTGACAAGAAAAAAATTTGTTTGAAAGAAATTTCAAGGCTAGTAGAGCACATAAATGGCAGATGTGATAATCTGACNTGAGACTAAAACGTACTCATATAAATAGTCAAAAATTATTTTAACACCATACTCCTTCTAATACATATATGCATGTAAAACTATATCAGCTCATTTAATTTTAATATAATAATGATTTTTACCACTCAGCCATAAATGCCTAATAATCAAATTCTATTGGAAATGAAAGTTTGTAAGAGAAATTAATGAAGACAGTTAGTTCTCATCTTCATTTGAAATTTCTTTACCATCAAATCTCATCCAACTAGATCAATCATATCATACAGTACTATATACATGATCCTCTCCTCGCTTTAATGCTGTGGCCTTTGGCTTAAATTGACCAAACTCTTTTACAATTTCGTCGTGTCCAGGGAATTCATTAAATTGAGCGACATGTCCATGAAATGATGAGTCTTTATGCGTGGCGATGCAAGTGAAAATTTCTGATGGTATAAGTTTATATATAAGCATTTTTTTAGTAATATTCTTTTTTTCTTTAAGTTTATTAAAATTTTGATTGAATTATGAATTAACAATTATCAATTAGTGTTTGTTAAATATATGAAATTTATAATTTATACGGGTGAGATATGTTATTTGATTTTTACAATAATGGGGGTAAAATGATATAATGTACTATAGTATAAATTGTCTTGGAATTGGGTCTAAGAGTTTAGTTCTTATTTTAGTCATGTTTTAAGATTGAGTGAAAAGACGACTCTCTCTCTCTCTCTTGAATGTCACTCAAGACATGAGTGCAGTGCAAAAATAGCCTTGAGCCATTTACGAGTGTTGTTTTAGTCCTGAATTTATTGAAGTGCCAAAATAGTTTCAGATCATTTTAAAATTAAGTTCTAATAATCCTTCATGGGATTATTTCAACACCAATTTAAGAAATTAATGGACTATTTTGACATTTCTATAAACATTGGGACTAAAACAACCTCACATAAATAGTCGATGACTATTTTGACACTCTTCTACTTGAGATGTAGATAACCAAAGATCTCATATTTATGTTTCAATGGATTCATGTATGTTTTTCACTAACTTCTCTCAATCAGCGATATAGTTTAAGATTTGAACATAAAAAATTTAATTTTTATTTTCCTATACATTCAAAAAAAGTTCTTGGGCATATTGTTCTAAGTTGTACCAAATGTATTGAACATTCTCATGCCCTTGCAGTAAAATAAAAGAAAAATTTTGAAATTTTGAATATCAGACATTTTTGTAGAGTATTCAAAACATTCTCATGCCCTTGCAGTAAAATAAAAGAAAAATTTTGAAATTTTGAATATCAGACATTTTTGTAGAGTATTCAATTCTACAAAATAGAATGTATTGAACCAATGTTATTCATAAAGTATTCAATTCTAACTACAATAAAGGGAGCAATATATGAGAGGAAATATAATTAGTAGTTTCAAAGCTAATAGTAGACATTTCTGTAGGATCCGAGCAGGCCACACAATTCTTGACAAATTCATTTTAATATGGTATAAAAGCAAAAGAAAAGGAAGGAATTATATTATTGTTGAATATGAATCTGCATGTGAATCACACCAAAAAAATAAATCTCTTCTTTGATAGTTACGATTACCACACCTGCAATCGACACACATAAAATATACAATAACCACAGCACAGTTCAACCAATCCAAACATAATCCAAACATTTAGCAAGGTAAAATTACATAGTAAATTTTTCAATCAAATAGAAATTAAATGAAATGCATTTAATTAACCATATACACATAATTGCTACAAAAAAAATTGCACACATGGTTTTAAAAAATATATATACAAGTGTAAAAAAAAAATCACACACATCCTCTGTCCGCTCATCATCATTATCCTCCTCATCCAATTGTTGCTTCACCGTTGCTTCGCCCGACGCCAAAACACTTCCAACTCGGCCTTCAACTTGGCCTCTATTTTGGCCTTCAACTCCGACCTCATCAGCTCTAAGCGGGTCTCTATCTCAGTAGTGAATGTGGCAACCAGCTTAAAAACCTCCTCCTCCTGTTCAGTAGAAGTAGATGTCGGTGACGCACTAGTAGAGGGGTGAGTGTAGAAGGCAAACACCTGAAACTCGAACACGTAGACTTGGCCCTTCTTTTTTCATCCGGCAGCTTCCCTCCAAAGGTCATATTCAGACAGTTCACGATCTCGAATCGTAATACCTCTCGGCGTATGGGATCGACTCTTCTTCAGTAGCTCGATATTCTCCTATAAAAAAATTAGTTAAGTAAAATTGGAGCATGAATAAACAGCAAACTAGTTTAGCTAGTGAATTATCTGAGTTGCATGGGATTTGTAATTGATCCACGACTGGTTCGACTGCCTCCTATGTGTGTGCTCGCGTACATCAGCAGCAGAGTGCTCTCATCTCAACTCTAAAGTTTGTCAGTGTAATAAAATAGGTAGAATATATGTTTAATTTAAAGTAAAATTTAAACCATAAATAAAACCTTACCAGTCTCCTCTAGTACTTTGGGTGTGGGAGCACCCCATCAATGTTCTTGGAGGCTCCCATGCCTTCGCAGTCCCAGTGTTTGTTCTGCTTCGTGTGTTCACTTATCTTTTAGTTTTCTAGAGAATCCAAAGCCCTCAACAGTGAGGCAAAAACACTCTTCGAGCAACAAGGAACGCTAATATAGTCGAACATGTTCCGAAGGTGGTCTCTACCCATGTGCTCATTTTTTTGTCGGATGTGTGCTTCGTGTTGAGGCCTGAGGGTGCTAGGAGAATTTTTTCTACAAAATTACATAGATTATGTTAGATTGATAAATACATAAACATAATTTAAGATTATTGTGATCGATATAGACCATAAACTCCTGGAACCAAAGATCTTGAATTGTTACTGGGATCTCCTTAGTTGCAGGACAATTATGGTGAGTTGTACTTACTCTGGAGATATCCCTAATGGCGTGAATAACCTTTGTTGGGGGGTATAACTTGAAAAAAACAAATCATTAGTTTTCGATTCAATTAAAAAAATAAAAGGATTACTGCTAATATCTTAAAAAAAAAACTTACGAGTTCTCGTCAGGCTCAATGTGGTAGTTGCTCTCCGGTCAACATTTGCTAAGTAGATACAACATGGGCCTCCACTAAAGTCATCCCCACTGCAATCGGCGTTGGGGTGTGGTTGGGGGTGGGGTTGACAGTTCATGGTCTCTCCTTACGCCCTTCTTTGTGTAATTATGCTTTGATCCACGCCCCCTTCACCCCTGAGTGAGGAGTGAGACCGTCCTTGCCTCCAAGCGTCATCAGCAACAAAATAATAATAATAATAATAATAATAATAATAATAATAATAATAATAATTAATTCATGAACATAATAAAATACTATGCAGTAAATTAGAAACAGACGGTACATAATAAACAAAAAATACAGCAGTACACAATAAACAAGTGGACGTTGTTTCGTGACTCAATGTTCTTTGTCATTGTTGGATTGACTTGGACAGTTTCACTCGATCAGATAAGTTTGTCTCACAATCTTCTATCGGTGGGTACTCCTTTATCGTACTCCTCTCTTTTGGACCGTCAGATCTCCTCGAGATCAATATTAACATATTTTTTATGTACGGTGTGTGTGTGTGTGCACGCGCGCGCGCGTGTGTGTATGTGTGTGTGTGTGTGTGTGTGTGTGTATGTATATATGTATAGATACACATACACACATATACACATACATGTGATTAAATGACAATAATTTGTAAAGCTGTAGTGCCAAGAAAAAAATTTGTTTGAAAGAAATTTCAAGGCTAGTAGAGCACATAAATGGCAGATGTGATAATCTGACTGTCCTAATTTTTTTAGGATATAAATTTCAGTAAATTATAAAAAAAGATCTACATACATATCGCACAATTCCTCTAAATTTACATGTAGAGCATCAAAAGTTTAATATTTAAGGGATAAAAGATGCATCTCACATTATGAAATTAAAAATGGTGATATTTTTTATGTTATATTAAAAATTTTATTGCTAAGTAATTTAATAACTCTAAACTTAGGTTTTATAAATGTAAATACCTAGAAATTGTGTGATATGTAAATGTNGTATGAAATTAATAATGGTGATATTTTTAATGTTATATTAAAAACTTTATTGTTAAGTAATTTAATAACTCTAAACTTAGGTTTTATAAATGTAAATACCTAGAAATTGTGTGATATGTAAATGTCTCTTTTATAAATTCTATCGCACATAAAACCACCCTTACAAATTTGTTTGTCTCTTATCCAACATTATGAGCTTTAATTAATATACAGTGAATTTATATATGGAAAGATAAAGTCCAAACCTCATGAACATCCCCATTATGAACTTCAAAAAAATACAAGAGAAATTATGATGCCAATTGAAATTTAATTTTGTTATCCCCTACAAAATATAAGCCATATCTCAGCATCAACATCATCAACCACATCTAAACTAATAATCAATTGTTAGCAAGTTATGACTTCTTAATTCTGAAAATTTTACTGTAAAAATATTTTTTTAAAATTTATTGTATGTATATATATATATATATATATATATATATATATATATATATCNAGAACTTAAAAAAAATACAAGAGAAATTATGCCGCCAATTTAAATTTAATTTTGTTATCCCCTTACAAATTATACAAAATATAAGCCATATCTCACCATCAACATCATCAACCACATCTAAACTAATAATCATTGTTAGCAAGTTATGAATTCTTAATTCTGAAAATTTTACTGTAAAAATATTTTTTTAAAAATTTTTTGTGTGTGTGTGTGTATATATATATATATATATATATATATATCTCAATGAATGATTATATGCGCGTAAAAGTTTAAGAAAAGCACCTACTTCATTTTTTACATATGTAAATACGTCTAAGTTTGGTATGACTCATATATCTGATAAGGAACAGATGCTAGAGCGGACTGAACTCACTGGCGAAGTAGAGGGGAAATACATTATCTATATAATAATTATTAAACCTGAATTAAGTTAAGTGATTGACCTAAAAAGACGAGAAGAGAATAACAAAACTATAACTATTCTGTATTTATTGAAGGCAGGAGAAATGGTTTAAAAAGGGCTGTGGCGTGCAAAAACGGGATTCTTGCTTGTGCTAAACAGCTCAACGAAAGACTGCTTCAAATGAGCCTCACATGGGTCTTCAACCTGGAATTTATAGATTTTGAGTAAATCTGACAAAATTAAATACTTTTTTATATATAAGATATATGGTAGAAAGAGCCTTGAATTTTCTTCTTCTTGAGGTTGACAAAAGTATCATCAACATGTTCTTAGATATGTAAAGAAAAGTTCTTTTACATTAGTCTCTGAGGTATAATTCGGCTCAATAAATAGATATTTTTTATATCTTGTTTAGTGGATGAATCTAAGAACTTTGTTCGAGCATATATAGTTATGCATATGTGTGTGTGTATGATCTACATGCATACCAGTCAATTTTTATGTATGTAGCCAGCTAACAACTGAACTTCAATTTTTTACATACAATATTTCCATTTTGCCGATGCTTTAAAAGGTGTATTTCACGTTCTAACATTAAAATTGTGGCATTTTTATTTGATATTAATGTTTAGGGTTGGTATAAATGTTAAAAAAAAAATTTGAGTGTTTGATATGTAAATACATAGAAAATAGGACGGTGGCTAGTTAGTAGTCAGCTGCATTGTCATAAGAGTCATCTGACCCGGGTTTGATTCCTAGGAGAACGGTTAACACATATGATAAGCAATATTCTCAAATATCATCTTTTATAAAAATTTTAAAAAAATTACAAGAAAAAAGTGTATGCTCCGAAGGTAACTGTCAATAGGATCATTGACTCCCATAACAGTACTAATAATGTTACAAAGTCAAAGAATAGGGAAGCAGTACAGGCTTTCTGAAGTACAAGTGCCNTCAAACACGAACACAAGCTTTGTTCGTTCGTGTTCGGTTCGTTTACACCCCTAGGTCCATGTTTGGTATGGCTCATATATCAGATAAGGGGCAGATGCTAGAGCGAAACGGGGCGAGTCAGTACTGAGCTCGCGGGTGAAGTAGAGCTGAAATACATAATAATTATTAAACCTGAATTAGGTTAAGTGATTGACCTAAAAAGACGAGAAGAGAATAACAAAACTATAACTATTCTGTATTTATTGAAGGCAGGAGAAATGGTTTAAAAAGGGCTGTGGCGTGCAAAAACGGGATTCTTGCTTGTGCTAAACAGCTCAACGAAAGACTGCTTCAAATGAGCCTCACATGGGTCTTCAACCTGGAATTTATAGATTTTGAGTAAATCTGACAAAATTAAATACTTTTTTATATATAAGGTATATGGTAGAAAGAGCCTTGAATTTTCTTCTTCTTGAGGTTGACAAAAGTATTATCCAACATGTTCTTAGATATGTAAAAAAAAGTTCTCTCACATTAGTCTCTGAGGTATAATTCGGCTCAATAAATAGAGATTTTTTATATCTTGTTCAGTTGATGAATCTAAGAACTTTGTTCAATCATATATAGTTATGCATATGTGTGTGTATGATCTACATGCATACCAGTCAATTTTTATGAATGTACCTAACTAACAACTGAACTTCAAATTTTTACATACAATATTTCCATTTTGCCGATGCATTAAAAGGTGTATTTCTCATTCTAACATTAAAATGGTGGCATTTTTATTTGATATTAATGTTTATGGTTGGTATAAATGTAAAAAAAAATTGAGTGTTTGATATGTAAATAAATAGAAAATGGGACGGTGGCTAGTTAGTAGTCAGCTGCATTGTCAGTCGTAAGAGTCATCTGACCCGGGTTCGATCCCTACGGAAACGGTTAACACATATGATAAGCAATATTCTCAAATATCATCTTTTATAAAAATTTAAAAAAAGTTTCAAGAAGAAAGTGTGTGCTCCGAAGGTAACTGTCAATAGGATCATTGACTCCCACAACAGTACTAATAATGTTACAAAGTCAAAGAATAGGAAAGCAGTACAGGCTTTCTGAAGTACAAGTGCCGATATTATTATTAGCTTCATCATAGTAAAATTACTCCAGACTGAACAGCATTGGAGGCAGTGTTGCATCAAGGCACAGAAATAAACTGTGATCAAAACTGCTGCCCAATTTGCCTTAGAAAAACCAGATCTGCAAATTCCTTTCTTTTATATATTTACCTTCAGCTAACCAAATTTACGTTGAAGACCTTCATTATCTTACATTTATCTATACGATTTATCTTGCGATAAATTTAATATGAAATTGGTCGATTCTGCATATTTTACTCATTGTCAAAAACAATCTAATATTATACTATATTATTGGGCATTAAGGATGGAACTAGCGCCGTTGGTCAAAAGTAAACTGCTTTGAATTATCTCTTATGACAGCCTATGCGTNCAATCTAATATTATACTATATTATTGGGTATTAAGGATGGAACTAGCGCCGTTGGTCAAAAGTAAACTGCTTTGAATTATCTCTTATGACAGCCTATGCGTCGTTGTATTCAACAAATCTAATGGAAGCTTAATATTATAATGTGATGATTTTACACTTGTAAATAATTTTATTTATACTTTACTGAGTGTTCTATAATTATAATTTGTTTTTTTTATCTTTCCTCATCGGGGGCATTATGGAAAGGCAAACGTTAATGTTTACGTGTGGGTTCTTTTGCCATATATATATAGAGAGAGAGGGAGAGAGAGAGAGAGAGGTGTGAATGACCTAGCTCATTGGTGCGGCTTTTGGCGTAAGTCCCTCGAGTTGGGGGTTCGAATCTCGTGGAGCGGGCTCTTCCGATCAGGAGCAAGCACACCAGGGTTTTCAACCCTTCTGGGGATCGATATTTGGTGTTCGCTCATAAAATATCAATTCACCTTTTAAATATATATGTATAATTGCAACATTTAATCAATTTTACATCGCACTAATGTGTTGTTTTAAATGATATATACTTTAGTTTGATAGCTCCTGCAGTTTGAAATGTCATTGAAATTGTTGCTAGAAAAATTGTGATGAAAAAAAATTACATAATTATGACCCAATGCTCATGTATTTACATATCTAATATCTGAACTTCAATTTCTTACAAACATGATAATATGTCTAGACATATCTGATACCTAAAACAATTTTCATATATTTATATATCTTAACACTTAAACTTTCATATTTATATACTTTAACATTTAAATTTTTGACATCCCATCAGGTATACTTTTATCAGTAATTTCTTAAAAATCTTTTCATGTGATGATTTTTAATATGAAGGTGTTATAAATACAAATATAAAATGCAAACATAAATTTCGCTGCTAGATAGATAAATGTATATAAAAGATGTGGTATGTACCCTAAATCTCCATATTTATATTTTTATATTCTTGTAAATATTACACAAATGTGCGTTTTAAAAATTTGCACTGCTCTCAGACGAATCTTCATCGGATAAGCCTCGTCACACAAGAGACACTACTGTTAATTACTTAATGGCTTGAAAAACCATTATTGAAAGCATGACATTTTCTATTCTGAACGAACTCTTCTGCAAACCTTATACAGCGTCAATACGGCCAATAACCCATTTCGATGTGTGGAGACAAAAGTGGGGGAGCCCCCGCACAGGCGCCAACTATGGGCGCTCATAAGGCCCAGTAGGCGTGGCTCACAATGGAGCCAGCGCTAATAGGAGTTGGTTTTGGGCACATATGCACCCACATTCAGAGGAAAAATTATTCGATACTGCCGCACGCATCTTGTATGTGATGTCCGATCCGGACCGTAAATCAGGTGATTTACGGTTAGGATGTATTTCGGTGGGCCCCGCCTAAAATTTTTTTTAAAAAAAACTGAAATAATCATGACCGTAGATCACCGCATGCAGAGATGCATGCGGTGTCCGTATGCAATAATTTCTCCATTCAGAGGGGCCGGCCCATTATTGGGCGCCGATACTGAGGGCTTAGTGCTTAGACGCTTAGTGATTTTTTTCTCGTTCTTGGGTTTTTCCAAGTAAAATTTTTGTGTGCATTTCTAGTTTTTTTAATTGTGTTTTCTATTTAATTTGTTGTTCTGATTTTCTCAAATTATTGTTATCCTAATATTCCGTGATGTGGTTTAGTTTCTAATTGATCCTAAGCCCACTAAAGTTGGGACTTGCTCATTAGAAATTTCCTAACAAACTGGTATCAGAGCGAGGTTCGATTTGAGTGAGAGCAATGGTCAAAGAGGTAAAGTTCAAAGTGGAGAAGATTAATGGAATGAACTTCACTTTCTTGAAAATACAAGTAGAGAATTTGTTGTATCAGAAAAAATTATGCTTGCCACTACAATGAATTACAAAAAGTATGATTCTATGTCTATGGAGAAATGGGAAGTGCTGGATCAAATGACACTATGTTTGATCAGACTAAAATTTTTCACATCCATTGCATTCAACATTGTCAATGAAAAAACTATGGTGGATCTCATATTGACACTGACCAAGATGTATGAAACTTCTACCTCTAAAAATATTTTTTGATGAAGAAATTATTTAATATGAAGATGGTGGAAGACAGTTCAATGACAATGCATCTCAATAATTTCAACATTGTGACGAGCTAGTTGTGTTCTATGGGGATCAAGTTTGATCATGAGGTTAGAGCACTGGTAGTAATATCTTCATTGTCAGACAGCTGGGATGATTTGGTAATAGCGATAAGTAATTCTTCAAGGACTTTGAAGATATCATGGGTTTGATGTTGAATGAAGAAGTTCACAAAAAATTCGTGAATGGTGACTCAAGTTGAAGATTCAAGGGAGTGGGCGCTTGCCATGGAAGAAGAAATGTAATCTTTAGAGTCAAATCAGACTTTAAATTTGACGATACTACCAAATGACAAAAGAGCATTGAACAACAAATTGGTAAATAGGCTGAAAGACAAGTCAGATTTTAGAAAGTGCTACAAGGCAAAACTTGTTGTGAAGGGTTTCCAACAGAAGGAAGTAGTGTGTTATATAGAGATTTTTTCCACATTAGTAATAATAATGACTGTTAGGATTGTGTTGAGTCTAGTAGCAGAAGAGCATCTATATTTGGAATAGATGGATGTAAGAATAACGTTCTTACATGGAGATCGGGAAGTGGAGCTATACATGGTGCAACCACAAGGTTAAAAGGTTCCATGCAAAGCAGATTTGGTCTGTAAATTGAAGAAGAACATCTATGGCTTGAAGCAGGCCTCAAGATAATATTAAGGAGGTTTGACATGTTTATGCCTGAAAATGGGTACTTTAAGTGGCAGAAAGGCCACAGTTGCTTCATCAATCACTTTGGTAATTGTTATATCCCACTTCTTTTGTATAATTGCAGAGGCGAATATGGAGAAAATCAGTAACTTGAAGAAACAGTTATCAAGTTAGTTTAAGATAAAGGATTGAGATCTAATCAGGAAGATCCTCAGGATGAGAATCAACGGGGACAGGAGTGCAGGAACACTGAAGTTTTCTCAAGCAGATTATGTTTAAAAGATCCTACAGAGGTTCAACATAAGCGAGGCGAAACCAGTTAGCACTCGTTTAGGTAGTCACTTCAAACTATATAAGGAGCTATCACCAATCTCTAAAGCAAACAAGCACAGAGTGAGAGAACTTTGTATGCTTCAGTAGTTTGGAAGTTTAATATATGCAATGATTTGTACCATGTCAGATATTGCATATGCAGTGGGAGTGTCCAATAGGTACATGGGAAATCCAAGCAAGCATCATTAGGAGGCAGTAAAGTTGATTCTCAGTTATTTGAGGGGAACAATTAATAGGGTACCTTACAATCGAAGTGCAAGGTTCAGTCTACAAGGATTTGTATTTTTAGATCTGGTATGAGATGCGGACAATTGGAAAAGTAAAACGGGGTAGATCTTTATATTGGGAAGCACAACGATGAGTTAGATTTCCAGGCTGCAGAAGCTTGTTACACTTTCAACTACGGACACCAAATATGTTGTTATTATTGATGCTAGTACGAATATGGTTTATCCACAAAGTTTCATGGCAAAATTGAGCAAGGAGCATTGAATTGGAAAGCCCTACGGTGATATTATGAGTGCGATTCATCTTGTTAAGAATGATGATTTTTATGTCATGACAAATCACATGCAACTCAGGTATCATTTCATTTGGTATATTCTAGAAGATTGATAGTTATTTCTGGAAAAGTTAAAAAAACTGAGAATCTTGTGGATATGTTGACAAAAGTGGTGACTGTTAAGAAATTGAAGCTGTTCTTGGCTTCAGTTGGGTTTCATAAAGGTTGAAACCGGGGGTAAACCACACCACGGTACTTTACTGCAATACATGATTATGAAGGCGATTCAGATAAAGGTGCAGGTTTAGTGAACCGGTGCTCGATGTTGTTGTCTCCAAGTGGGATATTGTTATGATGTGCTAAGACAAATCAAAGGAGCCGACCATAAGCGCTGGCTATGGGCACTCAAGCGCTCACTAGGCACGAGTCACAGTGGAACTGATGCTTAGGCGTTGTCTTTGGGTGCAAATTTGCCCACATCTAGAGGGATTAGTGCCTATGCACCAGTTTATTGGCGCCTATACTGAGGGCTTGGTGCTTAGACACCAAGTCCGGGTGCTTAAGCTCCCGGGACAGTTTTCTTTCGGGATTTCTTTTTAATCCTGATTTTAAGCAGTTTTAAAAGGGGCTTTGAGTTTCTTTCTTCTGAATTTTTCGACGAGTGAAAGTGAGGAGTGTCAAAGAGGTTAATTTCAATGTTTCAGTGTGATTCTTGCGTCAGATCGAAGATGAAAGATTGTGAAGCGAGTCCTGTAAAATTTTTTTGTGTGTGGAGAGAAATCTTGTATGAGTTCTTTGTAAAACCTTCTAAATTTCATAGTGAAAAATTTTCTGGTAGTGTAACTCCATGTTTTTTTCCTGCTCTCTGGTTATTTCATGTAAAATTTTTATGTGCATTTTTTATTTCCTTGATCGTACTTTCTATTTAATTCTTTGTTCCGATTTTCTTGAATTGGTGCAATCTTGTTATTCCGTTGTGTGGTTTAGTTTCTAACTGATCTTAAGCCCAATAAAGCTGAGAATTATTCGTTGGAGATTTCCTAACAACTTGTTCGTACAATACACACAAAATCTCAAGTACATTTCAACAATTCTGCTCTCTTAATTGTGCAAAAATATACATCTGCTCTTGCACTAACCAACAATCCAACTTTAATTTTCTTCCTCTCATCTAACGCATGGAAAGTGGTCATCATTTTATCTAAAAACACATCAAATCTAAACCTATACTCATACACAACCTACTAAATTAATCAAAATCAGCTCTCTGGGATATCTAGATGATTGGAAACTCACTTTGCAGGAAGCCGTTAACACTACTTTACCATACACCAATGTTTCATTCAGGATCACTGTTCATTCAATACTAATATTTTGCTAATCAAGATTCAAAAAATTTTGATTTATATTATATTAGAAGAAGAAAAATTATAGTTTAAAGTTTTAATTTCCTGTCATTCTCGCATGTCACAACAACATCAACGTATGCATTCCGAAATCCTATTATTATAAATTAAACCAATGTAAATTAATTAACTTGCATCTGCTCTTCCACAAAAGAACGTGCACATGCAACCAACCCTAATTTGGAAGATGCGAATAATGTTTAATTAATTTATAACAAAAAGCAATTCTATTTATTTATTATGGCGCTATATACCTAATCTAATAAAATATATATGATTTCATCGACCATTGTAAAGCACAACTCTACTAGCGGATGTTGAGAAATTAGGGCGAAACAAAATAAGAATCGACACAAATATTGCAGAACACACAGAGATTTAGCGGGATTCGGCAAAGATGTCTACGTCCTAAGGAACAGAGCGACGAATTTCATTATTTCAGAGGAGTCTAGTACATACTCATAAGAGTTATACATCATATATATAAATAAAACTCACAGATAAAATTACTAACATACGCTCGTTCTTCCAATCGAAGACACGTCTCTTCACTCAAAGTAACAGATCTCTTATTCTAAATTGTATATGAGTCATAGGTTCGCAGAAACTTCAGTGCTTGAATGTGCATTTTAGCATGCGAAAATCATCTTATTTGCACAACAACCCTTAACAAAAAAATTTCGAGGCCTTTGATGCAGATTTGAAAATTGAATTCAAAAGAGAAAAAGTCGTAGGGAAGCGGTTGGACAGCAACCATGCATGAGTCCTTTAAACCATGTCGGCGTACGGAGATTTTTACGGAAGAATAGAAAATGTATGAAACGTTTTGCGTTCACATTTCATATTTCAAAGAATGGTAGGTTTGTAAATTTATAATTATTT
>JXCR01145735.1:89620-100039 GCA_002079205.1 Phalaenopsis hybrid cultivar
TTTTTTTTTTTTTTTTTTTGTTTCTTGTCTAATTTTTCTAATTATAATTCAGGAAAAAGGATTAAGTCAGCGATCGTTCTATTCAGGATAAAGGATTAAGTCTTGTATAAATAATCTTCATTCAGGATCGTTCTTCTATTTTTCTATATACCACAACATGTTCTTACCTACTAATTCTGAAACTTCAAAGAGTGTCTTGAATCATCTGATATGCAAAAACTGTTTGTGGAATAAAGGATTAAGTCAGCGAGGCCTTGATTATATGTCAAATGGGCTTATTTATGCGAACTTAGAGATGGTTGTGGGCTGGGCCTACATGCCACGAAAAATTGGATGAGCTCCCAAAGACCTAGATTGACATGGGAATTCCTTAAATATCCACAGCAGCTTGCGTTTCGCTACAATGTGGAAAGGTATAGGCACAACCCGTGGAAACGTGATCACAAGAGCGCTGTATCGGCGGCCTGGCAGGTAACGATGAATGGAGGGAAAAGCCTTGATAAAACAACAGATGGGAGATTGGCAATGGCCACATGGTGAATATTTGTTGCCAGATATGGATTCTTGATATACCAATAAAAAAATGGCCTACTTTTATTAACATTAATATGTGTGAAAACATGTTGGGGAAGGACTTGAGCATTGAGGATTTGTGGGCAGTGAATCAAATGTGAATGTTAGGTATGGCACATATACCAGGTAAGAGGCGGAAGTTGGAGCGGAACAGAGTGGAAGCATCTGTCCAATTGAGGGAATATAATTAAGTGAGTTGGGGGTGTGGGGCAATGCCCTCGCAATACGGTATTGGGTATATATATATATATATATATATATATATATATATATANTGCTTCAAGAGATTGAAAGCCGCCGCTATTCACTTCCGAGGACGTAGGCACATTTTCGAACCTCGTTAAATCCCCGTGTTCTTTTCTTTCTTTTCTTCTTAGTTCATTTTCTTGTGATTATTATAATGAATCCTCAACAGTGAAGGTGCTTCAGATCGGCGTTGATTGAGCTCAGCGAGAGGGTGCATCGAGTGGAAGCTTAAATGAGGATGAAGTTGTCTTTTTTTTTGCTTTATCTGTTAGTACATTTCTAAAACTACATATAACAGGTTGTTTCTTGGAACAGGTAACAGGAAAAAGTGGTTGGATTCCTTCGAATTCATCGCTATAGAGACACTATATTGGGAATGAATATGGATGCTCGTGAGGCTACTACAATATTGAAGATAATAATCATATTCTGACAAGGTGTAAAGTTCTACAAGAAATTCTGAAAACATTGAGAAGAAGGGGTTTCAGGGTACCCGTTTTCAAGATTGTTGAATAGGTGGTTAATTTTCTCGGTTCCTTACTGAGACATGATGCCTTGGTGGGTAGGATGTACTACAAGGCGGTGAATCGAAGTTGGAAAAAAAAAAGATAAGAAGCACGGCAGGTATACTAGTACTCCAACTACTATGATGCCTTCATTCTTGAATCTCTGACCAACACTTTCTCTTACCCAATTCTAGAACAATTGGCACTTTAAGGCTGGTTAAAGATTAATGTGTTTGGTGTGTTACTCCAAAATTGTGAAACGGCTATTGAGATTGTTGTTCAGCAAGCACAAGGAAGGCAATGGGCACTTTCAGGCTGGTTAAAGATTAATGTGTTTGGTGCATTACTCCAAAATTGTGCAGCTGCTATTGAGATTGTTGTTCAACAAGCACAAGGACGGTTTGTGAAGGTGTGTGGCCGCAAACCGCTGCACTGGAATGCATTGCATGTCGGGTTGGAGTGTATTGGAGCTATCCAGTTTTGTATCGACACAAGGATGTACAAGCTCAAAGGTGTCATCTTTGAAGGTGATAATGTCAACATCATCAAATTTTGTCAACAAAGTATGGTAGACTGCACATGAAGGAATTCACCAAACTTTGGTGATGAATATGTTTTTTTAACTTACTTTTAACAGGTTTTTTTTGTCATATTCCTAGAAACCTTAATAGATCTGTCTGTTTATGTGCTTGACAGGCTATTGAAAACTCTTTTTTTCTGGTGACACTAAATGTCTTCCCTCCCTTGTGTGTTTACAGTCGGAGAAAATCGCCGCTTTTGGTTAAGCCTATTGGCTTTTTCTAAAAAAAAATCGGCCCTTCTTTATATGTATAACTTTCTTTTTAAATAATACAATATGCAGCTTCTCAAAAAAACAAAAAAAAAGAAATAGAGCACCAAAAGAGAGAGAGAGAGAGAGAAAAAGGAGTAAATAGTAGTACATTATGTTTGTTGTGTCCATTCTCATAAAATGATCTCCCTATTTGTAAGGGTGAGAGCACAATATGGTGATGTTACATTTTTTCCCTTATTTTAATGGGGGTTATACTGGGTATTATATGCATTTTACACGTATGAGCATACGTCCAACTACTATCTTGCTTGTTCGGATAAGCTCGTATGGCTTCGACCCGACAAGGCTTATCAGTTGAGATCAATTGGCTTTGATATGATTGGAGATGTTGAGAGGTTAGATCTTCCCTCTGTCAACTGGGTTAGTTTGATTGTTGACCTTTAATAATATATGGTAGAGTTTTGGGATACCCCTGGATGGTTAGAGATGTCAAGTGGCTAGATATTCCCTCTGATCAGTCTTGTTTGCTCTTGCTCAAAAAGTTGCATCTGATCGAATAAGTTGATCTCTTGATTTTTCATAGGTTAGCCATGATTTGCCATACTTTATTCATTTTGGACTGTTAGTTCTCCTCATGATTAATGCTGACACATTTTCGGTGTACATATAATAATTTCTAGATTATTTTACTTCTTGAAAGCGTGCAACATTGTGATAAGTAAAAGAGAATTTAATGCAAAAACTAGATAATATTTATTCTTAATCAGGGATTTAGTAATGGAACTTCCTTGATTTATGTGCCCTTGGTTCTTATAAATATGACACAATGAAACTCTTTAACATTTCATATTTGTTTTGCATATTGATCCCGACTATTTATATGCAACAGTATAACAATGCATGCAATTATATTTTTCACTTATCTTTCCTACTTTGCAACAACACAAAAAACTTGATCCTGAAGAAAATAAGAATTATACTTTTTAATTTTTCATATATATATTGGGATACTATGCAAGTATACATATCGTTATCAAGTAATATAGGACTTTTTTATTAAGCCCTGAATATCGAACCCATAGGAATTGTTCACAATATACACTATTAAGTAACAAACTTCTATTTCAAAAAGACAATTTCTTAAACTAAAGATATTATCACAGAATTAAAGTTCAATTATTTTTGGTATTTTTGATATTTTGACAAAATAATAACAACTTCTAAAAATAACTTTAGTTTTTGTAAGATAAGAGGCACTGAATATGAAATATTTTTTTTCTTATCATGAATCAGTAACAAGTATAAAAATTCTGTTGTGAAAGTATGCAAATTTGTGTTATGTCAAATAGGACAACATTATTTTTTACCATTACTAGAGTTGCTATAAAGAATATTAGTTAATTTAAAATTTGAATAGTTCTGAAGACCGGCTAGGCGAAGAAGATACTAGCTCTCACTCTAGAGTTCCCTCGAATCCCTCCATCTGGGGGCTAACATCGCGTATCAAAACCTAAAACAATAAACCAAGTTGATAGCTTTAACCTGTCACTTTAAAGTCTTCTAACTCTACACCCTTCAACGATTATTTTTCTATTTATTTAATCTTGGTCGATTTCATATCTAGGCAATTTACAACAGCTTGAGGCTCCATCCCTAAGCTCTTGGGACCCTCACGAAGCTTCCACATGCATCCAATCGAGACTTCCCCTCTTGGACCAAAGTATTGAACACTAACCCTAAACCGAGCTTCATTTGATTCTTCATGTTCAAAAAGTTGATTTAAGGGTTGATTAACCATATAGATATGTTCTCCTAGTCAAAACAAGTCTATAAGAACAAACCACACTTGATTTGGTTAAGAATCGAGTGACATATTAACGTTTGAAAATGAACCAAGCTTGACTCATCGGGGACGATGACCACACACCGTCTGATCGAGTGTGTATCGCTTGGACAGTCTTGATCGCACTTAATGGAGCTGTGGTTCGAAAAGGAGGAGCTGACACGGACAGCGGCGCTCAATCAGCGGCGACACGCGTCTCTTCGACACATACGAGGCTGAGTAGGATAAGTAGGAAATTAGGCGCATTTTCTCATTTATTTAAATAGCCATAACTTCAAAAATTCATATCTTTGTGTAGAAAAATCATAAAAATAAAATAAAAATATCATGTTGTTAAGTGAAGTGAGTAGAACAATGTGGAAATAATTTCATGTTCATTTGATGCATATTTTATTTTTAATTAATTAAATGGTGTTTTCCTTATTTTGATTCTTTATTTGCATATACATTTCACCATGACATGAGATCATGAGGCTTTTGATGTCTCTGTTGTTAGGCATCTCCATTGATTTTTCTAAGGTCAGGGGGCATCTCTAACTAGAGATATCTTATTTTCAAGTTAATGGTCCATATTTTGGTATAAAAAAATTATAATAAAATATTCATAAAAAAATTAAAAACTTGTTTTGGTAGGTTAATTGTGGTCAGAGGACACTAAGAAAAATATAAACTTGATTTAACTCATTAAAAATAATCATAATTGTCATCAACCGTAAAAATGATGAAAAAATTAATTTTGAGTAATTATAAATTTAAATGATATGAAAATTATTCTCTACTGTAATTTAATGTTAGGGGAGCTTACCATAAAAATTTCAAGTCAATTGGAGTTAATTTGACCACTCAAATAGATTAATTATATGAAATCATATTTTTGTATTAAAATAATTATAATAATTAAAATATAACTCAAAAAATTACAAAATTGGTTTTGAGAGCTCCTTATGACTAGAGGAACCTAAGAAAAATAAAATTTGAATTAAAATAAGTTCTGTATTTTTAAGCTATTTTTTAGCATTTAAATTAATAAAATTAATTAAAAATCATAAAAATCACAAAATTGTAAAAACACACTGAAATATCCATTTGGCTTCTTGATTACTTTGGACCAATTCAAATAATTTTCCTAATGTTCTAAGTCAAGATATTAATTTTAAAAGCTTAAAAAATGAATTTTCTTTATTTTTTCACCAAAATAATTCCAATAATTAAAATACAAACCAAAAAAATATAAAATTTGTTTCTTTGGGTTCCCTGGACTCAAAGAGATTTAATAGAAATATAAAACTTATTTTTCCATTTAAATATCATTTTATATTTAATTAATACTCAAAACCAACAAATAATTTTAATAATTAAATTAAACCTCTTAAAATCATGAAAATTGGTCTGACCTAGGTGAACCTCTAATAATTTTCTTAAGGATCATAACCATAGGGACATCTAATTTTATTTCATAACTTGACACATTAGAGAACTTAAACTCGCCACAACGAGAAGCTTGGAGCTAGCATCGTGGGCAGCACGGTCATCTTCAACAGCAAAACATGTCTTCATCAGTTAAACCTTTCATTAGAATTAAATAACAAATTCATAGGAATTTGAGATTGTTTGCTTATGCAACATTAAATCATTAATTTATCTTTAGGCCTTTGTATAGCTTTGCTATACAATTGAACCCCTAACATGCTTTAGGATTCCGAGGTTGTCATCTGTCAAGACCTAAATTCTCACATCTTCCAGACTATTTGTGTGATCTTTTCACACGAATATAAGCCATAATTAATAAAATTTGCAGGATGAAACATTCACTAAATTCTAATCTAAAAAAAATTGAAGNAGAATTATTTTGGCATTTCCGTAAATACTGAGACTAAACTTACTCATATAAATAGTCAAAATTTATTTTGACACCATACTCATTCTTCTAATGCATATATGCATGTAAACTATATCAGCTCATTTAATTTTAATATAATAATGATTTTCACCACTCAGCCATAAATGCCTAATAATCAAATTCTATTGGAAATGAAAGTTTGTAGGAAAAATTAATGAAGACAGTTAGTTCTCATCTTCATTTGAAATTTCTTTACCATCAAACCTCATCCAACTATATCAATCATATCATACAGTACTATATGCATGATCCTCTCCTCGCTTTAATGCTTTGGCCTTTGGCTTAAATTGACCAAACTCTCTTACAATTTCGTCGTGTCCAGGGAATTCATTAAATTGAGCGACATGTCCATTAAATGGTAACTCTTTATGCGTGGCGATGCAAGTGAAAATTTCTGATGGTGTAAGTTTATATATAAGCATTTATTTAGTAATATTGTTTTTTTTTAGTTTATTAAAATTTTGATTGAATTATGAATTAACTATTATCAATTAGTGTTTGTTAAATATATGAAATTTATAATTTATACGGGTGAGATATGTTATTTGATTTTTACAATAATGGGGGTAAAATGATATAATGTACTTAGTATAAATTTTGTCGTGGAATTGGGTCTAAGAGTTTAGTTATTATTTTAGTCATGTTTCAAGATTGAGTGAAAAGATGACTCTCTCTCTCTCTCTCTCTTGAATGTCACTCAATACATGAGTGCAGTGCAAAAATAGTCCTGAGCCATTTACAAGGGTTGTTTTAGCCCATGAATTTATTGAAGTGTCAAAATGGTGTCAGATCATTTTAAAATTAAGTTCTAATAATCCTTCATGGGATTATTTCAACACCAATTTAAGAAATTTATGGACTATTTTGACACTTCTATAAACTTTGTGACTAAAACAACCTCGCATAAATAGTCCATGACTATTTTGACACACTTCTACTTGAGATGTAGATAACCAAAGATCTCATATTTATGTTTCAATAGATTCATGTATTGTTGAGAAAATTAGGGCGAAGAAAAACAGTAATCGACACAAATCCAGAAGAACACAGAGATTTAACGAGTTCGACAAAGATGCCTACGTCCTCGGGAGCAGAGCGGCGAGTTCCTTCAATATTTCAGAAAAGGGTTACAGAATAGAGGGATCCAACTCTCTCTCAGACCTAGGATTACAAACAGGTCTATTTATAATCCTAGAGTAAACCCTACAGTACAATATATAATTTCCAAATTACTCATGTACCGTATAGCGGGGCGTTGACCCAACACCTCCAACCCACATAACGTAACTTCCCGATTTGGACAGATTCTTTCGCTCTGCTCCGCTCCGCTTCGTTCCAACGTCTGTCTATATATGATATATGAGCCATACCATAACATGTATGTTTTTCACTAACTTCTCTCAGTCAACGATATAGTTTAAGATTTGAGTATAAAAAATTTAATTTTTATTTTCCTATACATTCAAAAAAAATTCTTGGGCATATTGTTCTAAGCTGTACCAAATGTATTGAACATTCTCATGCCCTTGCGGTAAAATAAAAGATAAAATTTGAAAAACAGAATATTAGACATTTTTGTAAATTCTACAAAATAGAATTTATTGAACGTTACTCATAAAGTATTCAATTCTAAATACAATAAAAGGGGCAATATATGAGAGGAAATATAATTAGTAGTTTCAAAGCTAATAGTAGACATTTTTGTAGGATCCGAGCAGGCCACACAATTCTTGACAAATTCATTTTAATATGGTATAAAAGCAAAAGAAAAGGAAGGAATTATATTATTGTTGAATCTGAGTCTGCATGTGAATCACACCAAAAAAATAAATCTCTTCTTTGATTGTTACGATTTCCACACCTACAATCGACACACATAAAACATGCAATAACCACAGCACAGTTCAACCAATCCAAACATTTAGCAGAGTAAAATCACAATAGTAAATTTTTCAATCAAACAGAAAATTAAATGAAATTCATTTAATTAACCATATATACATAATTGCTCCCAAAAAAATCGCACACATGGTTTAAAAAATATATATATAAGTGTAAAAAAAAAATCACACACATCCTCTGTCCGCTATCCTCCTCATTCAATTGTTGCTTCACCGTTGCTTCGCCCGACGCCAAAACACATCCAACTCCGCCTTCAACTTGGCCTCTATTTTGGCCTTAAACTCCGACCTCATCAGCTAGAAGCGGATCTCTATCTCAGCAGCAAATGTGGCAACCAGCTTAAAAACCCCCTCCTCCTGTTCAGTAGAAGTAGATGTCGGTGACGCACTAGTAGAGGGGTGTGTCGAAGGCAAACACCTGAGACTCGAAATCGTAGACTTAGCCCTTCTTTTCCTCCGACAACTTCCCTCCAAAGGTCATATTCAGACGGATCACGATCTCAGATGAATACCTCTCGGCGTATGGGATTGACTCCTTCTCAGCAGCTCGATATTCTCCTACAAAAAAATTAGTTAAGTACAATTGGAGCATGAATAAACATCAAACTAGTTTAGCTAGTGAATTATCTGGGTTGCATGGGATTTGTAATTGATTCACGACTGGTTCGACTACCTCCTATGTGTGTGCTCGCGTACATCAGCAGTGGAGTGCTCTCATCTCAACTCTAAAGTTTATCAGTGTAATAAAATAGATAGAATATATGTTTAATTTATAGTAAAATTTAAAGCATAAATAAAACCTTACCAGTCTCCTCTAGTACTTTGGGTGTGGGAGCACCCCATCAGTGTGCTTGAAGGCCCCCATGCCTTCGCAGTCCTAGTGTTTGTTCTGCTTCTCGTGTTCCCTTTTCTTTTGGTATTCTAGAGAATCTAAAGCCCTCAATAGTGAGGCAAAAACACTCTTCGAGCAACAAGGAACGCTAATATCATCGAACATGTTCCGAAGGTGGTCGCTACCCATGTGCTCATTTTTTTGTAGGATGCGTGCTTCGTGCTGAGGCCTGAGGGTGCTAGGAGAATTTTTTCTACAAAATTACGTAGATCATGTTAGATTGATAAATACATAAACATAATTTAAGATTATTGTGATTGATATAGACCATAAACTCCTGGAACCGAAGATCTTGAATTGTTACTGGATCTCCTTAATTGCAGGACAAGTATGGTGAGTTGTACTTACTCTGCAGATATCCCTAATGGCGTGAATAACCTTTGTTGGGGGGTATAACTTGAAAAAAAACAAGTGATTAGTTTTCTATTCAATTAAAAAATTAAAAGGATTACTGCCAACATCTTAAAAAAAAACTTACGAGTTCCCGTCAGGCTCAATGTGGTAGTTGCTCTCCGGTCAACATTTGCCAAGTAGATACAACATGGGCCTCCACTAAAGTAAACCCCACTGCAGTCGGCGTTGGGGTGTGGTTGGGGGTGGGGTTGA
The DNA here is from genome assembly GCA_002079205.1 of Phalaenopsis hybrid cultivar. Lineage (NCBI taxonomy): Eukaryota > Viridiplantae > Streptophyta > Magnoliopsida > Asparagales > Orchidaceae > Phalaenopsis > Phalaenopsis hybrid cultivar. Next base: position 98,881 of record JXCR01145735.1, read on the forward strand.
GAGATCATGGTCTCTCCTGACGCCCTTCTTTGTGTAATTATGTTTCGCTCCACGCCCCCTTCACCCCTGAGTGAGGAAAGAGACCGTCCTTGCCTCCAAGAGTCATCAACAACAAAATAATAATAATAATAATAATAATAATTAATTCGTGAACATAATTAAATTCTATGCAATAAACTAGAAACACAACAGTACATAATAAACAAAAAATACAACAGTATACAGTAAACAGGTAGACGTTGTTTCGTGACTCAATATTCTTTGTCATTGTTGGATTGACTTCACTCGGTCAGATAAGTTTGTCTCACAATCTTCTATCGGTGGGTCCTCCTTTATCGTACTCCTCTCTTTTGGACCGTCAGATCCCCTCGAGATCAATATTAACACATTTTTTATGTATGGTGTATGTGTGTATGTGCGTGTGTATGTGTAGTGCCAAGAAAAAAATTTGTTTGAAAGAAAATGCAAGGCTAGTAGAGCCCATAAATGGCAGATGTTATAATCTGACTGTCCTAATTTTTTTAGGATATAAATTTCAGTAAATTATAAAAAAGATGTAAATACATATCTCACAATTTCTTTAAGTTTACATGTAGAGCATCTAAAGTTTAATATTTAAGGGATAAAAGATGCATCTCACATTATGAAATTAATAATGGTGATATTTTTTTATGTTATATTAAAAATTTTATTTTGTAGTAATTTAATAACTCTAAACTTAGGTTTTATAAATGTAAATACCTACAAATTGTGTGATATGTAAATGCCTCTTTCATAAATTCTATCTCACTTAAAACCACCCTTACAAATTTGTTTGTCTCTTATCCAACATTATGAGCTTTAATTAATATACAGTGAATTTATATATGGAAAGATAAAGTCCAAACCTCATGAACATCTCCATTATGAACATAAAAAAAATACAAGAGAAATTATGCCGCCAATTTAAATTTAATTTTGTTATCCCCTACAAAATATAAGCCATATCTCACCATCAACATCATCAACCACATCTAAACTAATAATCAATTGTTAGCAAGTTATAACTTCTTAATTCTGAAAATTTTACTGTAAAAATATATTTTTTTTAAATTTATTATATATATATATATATATATATATATATATATATATATATATATATATATATATATATATC
>JXCR01145735.1:100053-110927 GCA_002079205.1 Phalaenopsis hybrid cultivar
TATATATATATATATATATATATATATATATATATATATATATATATATATCTCATATCTCTCAATGAATGATTATATGCGCGTAAAAGTTTAAGAAAAGCACCCACTTCATTTTTTTACATATGTAAATATGTCTAAGTTTGGTATGACTCATATATCAGATAAGGGGCAGATACTAGAGCGGAACGGAACGAGTCAGTAGTTGAGCTCGCGGGCGAAGTAGAGCGGAAATACATTATCTATATAATTATTAAACCTGAAGTAGGTTAAGTGATTGACCTAAAAAGACGAGAAGAGAATAACAAAACTATAACTATTCTGTATTTATTGAAGGCAGGAGAAATGGTTTAAAAAGGGCTGTGGCGTGCAAAAACGGGATTCTTGCTTGTGCTAAACAGCTCAACGAAAGACTGCTTCAAATGAGCCTCACATGGGTCTTCAACCTGGAATTTATAGATTTTGAGTAAATCTGACAAAATTAAATACTTTTTTATATATAAGGTATATGGTAGAAAGAGCCTTGAATTTTCTTCTTCTTGATGTTGACATAAGTATCATCCAACATGTTCTTAGATATGTAAAAAAAAGTTCTCTTACATTAGTCTCTGAGATATAATTCGGCTCAATAAATAGAGATTTTTTATATCTTGTTTAGTTACTGAATCTAAGAACTTTGTTCGATCGTATATATTTATGCATATGTGTGTGTGCATGATCTACATGCATACCAGTCAATTTTTATGTATGTAGCCAGCTAACTACTGAACTTCAATTTTTTACATACAATATTTCCATTTTGCCGATACATTAAAAAGGTGTATTTTACATTTTAACATTAAAATGGTGGCATTTTTATTTGATATTAATGTTTAGGGTTGGTATAAATGTAAAAAAAATGGAGGGTTAGATATGTAAATACATAGTAAATGGGATGGGGCTAGTTAGTAGTCAGCTGCGTTGTTAGTCGTAAGAGTCATCTGACCCGGGTTCGATCCCTACAGGAACGGTTAACACATATGATAAGCAGTATTCTCAAACATCATCTTTTATAAAAATTAAAAAAAAAATACAATAAAAAAGAAGGTAACTGTCAATAGGATCATTGACTCTCATAACAGTACTAATAATGTTACAAAGTCAAAGAATAGGGAAGCAGTACAGGCTTTCTGAAGTACAAGTGCCGATATTATTATTAGCTTCATCATAGTAAAATTGCTCCAGACTGAACAGCATTGGGGGCAGTGTTGCATCAAGGCACAGAAATAAACTGTGATCAAAACTGCTTCCCAATTTGCCTTAGAAAAACCAGATCTGCAAATTCCTTTCTTTTATATGTTTACCTTCAGCTAACCAAATTTACGTTGAAGACCTTCATTATCTTACATTTATCTATAGGATTTATCTTGCGATAAATTTAATATCAAATTGGTCGATTCTGTCATATTTTACTCATTCTCGAAACAATCTAATATTATACTATATTATGGGGTATTAAGGATGGAACTAGCGCCGTTGGTCAAAAGTAAACTGCTTTGAATTATCTCTTATGACAGCCTATGCGTCGTTGTATTCAACAAATCTAATGGAGGCTTAATTTGATAATGTGATGATTTTACACTTGTAAATAATTTTATTTATATTTTACTGACTTGTTCTATAATTATAATTTTTTTTAGCATTATGGAATGGCAAACGTTAATGTTTACGTGTGGGCCCTTTTGCCATATATATATATATATATATATATAAAGAGAGAGAGAGAGAGAGAGAGAGAGAAGTGCGAATGACCTGGCTCATTAGTGCGGCCTGTAGCGTAAGTCTCTCGGGTCGGACGTTCGAATCCCGTGGAGCGGACTCTTCCGATCAGGAGCAAGTACACCAGGGTTTTTAACCCTTCTGGGAATCGATATTTGGTGTCAGCTAACCAAACATCGATTTACCTTTTAATATATATATATATATATATATATATATATATATATATATATATATATNACTAATATGTTGTTTTAAATGATATATACTTTAGTTTGATGGCTCCTAGAACAATTACCGCAGTTTGAAATGTCATTGAAATTGTTGCTCGACAAATTGTGATGAAAAAACATTGCATAATTATCACCCAATGCTCATGTATTTACATATCTAATATCTGAACTTCATTTTTTTACAAACATGATAATATGTCTAGACATATCTGATACCTAAAACAATTTTCATATATTTATATATCTAACACTTAAACTTTCATATTTATATACTTTAACATTTGGCATCCCATCAGGTGTACTTTTATCAGTAATTACTTAAAAATCTTTTCATGTGATGATTTTTAATATGAATGTGTTATAAATACAAATATAAAATGCAAACATAAATTTCGCTGCTAGATAGATAAATGTATGTAAAAGATGCGGTATGTATGCAAATCTCCATATTTATATTTTTATATCCTTGTAAATATTACACAAATGTGCGTTTTAAAAATTTGCCCTGCTCTCAGACGAATCTTCATTGGATAAGCCTCGTCACACAAAAGACACTACTGTTAATTACTTAATGGCTTGAAAAACCATTATTGAAAGCATGGCATGTTCTATTCTAAACGAACTCTTCTGCAAACCTTATGCAGCATCAATACGGCCAATAACCCATTTCGATGTGTGGAGACAAAAGTGGGGGAGCCCCCGCACAGGCGCCAACTGGGCGCTCATAAGGCCCACTAGGCGTGGCTCACAATGGAACCAGCGCTAACAGGAGTTGGTTTTGGGCACATATGCACCCACATTCAGAGGGGCCAGCCCATTATTGGGCGCCAATACCGAGGGCTTAGTGTTTTGACGCCATTTCTGGGCGCCTGAGCGCCTGGGGCAGTTTTCCTTCGGCATTTCTTCTTAATCTCAATTTTGAGCAGTTTTAAGGAACTTTGAGCTTCTTTCTTCTGATTTTTTCTCGTTCTCGGGTTTTTTCAAGTAAAATTTTTGTGTGCATTTTTAGTTTTTTTAATCGTGTTTTCTATTTAATTTGTTGTTCTGATTTTCTCAAATTATTGTAATTATATTATTCCGTAGTGTGGTTTAGTTTCTAATTGATTCTAAGCCCAGTAAAGTTGGGACTTGCTCGTTGGAAATTTCCTAACAAACTGGTATCAGAGCAGGGTTCAATTTGAGTGAGAGCAATGGTCAAAGAGGTAAAGTTCAAAGTGGAGAAAATTAATGGGACGAACTTCACTTTCTGGAAGAAACAAGTAGAAGATTTGTTGCATCAAAAAAAATTATGCTTGCCACTACAATAAATTACAAAAAGTCTGACTCTATGTCTATGGAGAAATGGGAAGTGTTGGATCAAATGACACTAAGTTTGATCAAACTAAAACTTTTCACATTCGTTGCATTCATCATTGTCAATGAAAAAACTATGGTGGTTCTCATAGTGACACTGACCAAGATATATGAAACTTCTACCTCTAAAAACATTTTTTGATAAAGAAATTATTTAATATGAAGAAGGTGGAAGACAGTTCAATGACAATGCATCTCAATAATTTCAACATTGTGACGAGCTAGTTGTGTTCTATGGGGATCAAGTTTGATCATGAGGTTAGAGCATTGGTAGTACTATCTTCATTGTCAGACAGCTGGGATGATTTGGTAATAGCGATGAGTAATTCTTCAAGGACTTCAAAGTTGAACTTCGAAGATATCATGGGCTTGATGTTGAATGAAGAAGTTCACAAAAAAGTCGTGAATGGTGACTTAAGTTGAAGATTCAAGGGAGTGGGCGTTTTCCATGGATGAAGAAATGTAATCTTTAGAGTCAAATCAGAATTTAAATTTGACGATACTACCAAATGACAAAAGATCACTAAACAACAAGTTGGTAAATAGGTTGAAAGACGAGTCAAATTTTAGCAAGTGCTACAAGGTAAAACTTGTTGTGAAGGGTTTCTAACAGAAGGAAGTAGTGTGTTATATAGAAATTTTTTCCACATTAGTAAAGATGATGACTATTAGGATTGTGTTGAGTCTAGTAGCAGAAGAGCATCTACATTTGGAATAGATGGATGTAAGAATAGCGTTCTTACATGGAGATCGGGAAGTGGAGCTATACATGGTGCAACCACAAGGTTACAAGGTTCCACGCAAAGCAGATTTGGTCTGTAAATTGAAGAAGAGCATCTATGGCTTGAAGTAAGCCTCAAGATAATATTAAGGAGGTTTGACATGTTTATGCCAGAAAATGGGTATTTTAAGTGGTAGGAAGACCACAGTTGTTTCATCAATCACTTTGGTAATTGTTATATCCCACTTCTTTTGTATGTGAATGACATGCTAATTGCAGAGGCGAATATGGAGAAAATCAGTAACTTGAAGAAACAGTTATCAAGTGAGTTTAAGATGAAGGATTGAGATCTAATCAGGAAGATCCTCGAGAAGAGAATCAACAGGGATAGGAGTGCAGGAACACTGAAGTTGTCTCAAGCAGTAAAAGATCCTTTAGAGGTTCAACATAAGCGAGGCGAAACTAGTTAGCACTCCTTTAGGTAGTCACTTCAAACTATATAAGGAGCTATCACCAATCTCTAAAGCAGAAAAGCACAGAGTGAGAGAACTCTGTATGCTTCAGTAGTTTGGAAGTTTAATATATGCAATGATTTGTACCATGTCAGATATTGCATATGCAGTGGGAGTGTCCAATAGGTACATGGGAAATCCAAGCAAGCATCATTAGGAGGCAGTAAAGTTGATTCTCAGTTATTTGAGGGGAACAATTAATAGGGTGCCTTCCAATCAAAGTTCAAGGTTCAGTCTACAAGGATTTGTATTTTTAGATTTGGCAGAAGATGCGAACAGTAGGAAAAGTAAAACGGGGTAGATCTTTATATTGACAAGCACAGCGATGAGTTAGATTTCCAGGCTGCAGAAGATTGTTACACTTTCAACTACGGACATCAAATATGTTGTTATTATTGATGCTAATACGAATATGGTTTATCTACAAAGTTTCATGGAAAAATTGGGCAACGAGCATGGAATTGGAAAGCTCTACAGTGATAGTATGAGTGTGATTCATCTTGCTAAGAATGATGATTTTCATGTCATGATGAATAACATCCAGCTCAGGTATCATTTCATTTGATATATTCTAGAAGATGGACAGTTATTTCTGGAAAAGTTAAAGAAAGTTGAGAATCTTGTGTATATGTTGACGAAGGCAGTGATTGTTGAGAAACTGAAGCTGTTCTTGGCTTCAGTTGGGTTACATAAAGGTTGAGACCGGAGGTAAACCACACCACGGTACGTGACCGCAATACATGATTATGAAGGTGATTCAGATAAAGATGCAGGTATAGTGAACCGGTGCTCGATGTTGTTGTCTCCAAGTGGGATATTGTTACAATGTGCTAAGACAAATCAAGGGAGCCGGTCATAAGCGTTGGCTATGGGCGCTCAAGCGCCCACTAGGCACGAGTCACAGTGGAACTGATGCTTAGGCGTTGTCTTTGGGCGCAAATGTGCCCACATCTAGAGGGATTGGTTCCTATGCACCAGTTTATTGGCGTCTATACTGTGTTGTGATATATTTCAAATTTAAAACGATCGACGACGAAGTGAATAAAATAGCATGAGAAAATTCACACTAAAAAATAACACACAGATTTACGTGGTTCGGCAAATTGCCTGCGTCCACGGAGCTGCAGAGGGTTATACTACTTGAGGAAATTTACACCAGTCGACCACCTCGACTTACAAGAGGAATCTCTCACTCTTCGTTGCTCTCTCTCTTCTTCTCTCTATGTTCTTCTCTCTCTACACCAAGATACATCGAAGAAAACTCTACACCGAAATACACCGAAGAAGACAAACTTATAAGAGAAATAAACCCAATTTCTCTTCTGCCACAAGCCACCAAGAAGAAGCCTAGGGAGAACAATCTTCTTCTTCCTCCTTCTTCTTCCTTCTGCTGCAAGAAACTACTCCTCCTTGCACTTCTTCTCTTCCACTATCCCGTGAAAATCTGAAAAACTCTTCCTCTATCCCGAGGAAACCTAAAGAAGAAAATCGTGACTTCTTGTGACATCCAGATATGAAGGAGAGCCTCTCCTTTTATCACGAAGAGAAGGAAGTGAAGGGATGCTTTGCTTCCCGAAATAGAGGATGCGGGAGCGGTTTCTAGCGAAGGGATGCTTCTCTTCGCAAAAAAGAAAGGAGGGAGTGGTTATTTGTGAAGAGGTGTGACCCTTCGCGNCTTTTATAACGAAGAGAAAGGAGCGAAGAGATGCTTCTATTCGTGAAATAGAGGAGGCGAGAACGGTTTCTGGAGAAGGGATGCTTCTCTTCGCAAAAAAGAAAGGAGGGAGTGGTTATTTGTGAAGAGGTGTGACCCTTCACGATCGGAAGCGTCGTTTCACGAAAACAGAAGGAGAGGCTGGAGCGCGAGTTCACAGGTTGGGTGGACCGGACTTCATGTCAGCGCTAACAATCTCCCACTTGGAGATCGGTACACCTGCTACAACGTCTCCTTCCTCGAACTGAATCCTCCACTGATAGTGTCGTCCTTTACTTTAAACATGAATCCTCCACCATGAATCCTCTACCTTGAATCCTCCACCTCTGCAACTCAAAGCCTCAGTCTTCACTCCAGAAGACCAACTGAAGTTGTGCATAACTTCAGTTTCTCAAGAGTAACACCCTCATTAGCAGACTCCACATAGTTTTGCACCTCCAAGCTATTTCCTGGATCACTCTTGTCTCATTTTACAACTCTCACTGCATGGGCAACATCCTGCATTTGCTGAAAGTCATTTCCAACAAGTTTAGCCTTGTACCTTTTACTGACATCACGCTCAGTCTTTACCTGGTACACACATTTGTAGTGCAATGTTTTTTTCCCTGATAGAAGTTCTGTCAGCTCCCACTTGCTCAAATTTTCATCTTGCAAGATTTCTTCATAGCTATGTGGTTCTGTAACATCTTCTCTGTGGAACAATAAGAATGGGTGCCCCGGACCCACTCTCTTCTTCACTTCCATCACTACCTTGCACTGTGGCATTTGGTAGATTTTTTACCACATTCAAAGCCCCTGAATCTAACATCAAGTCTTCAACAGAACTATGAACTGCCAACAAAAGTGCATCATGTGATTCTTCAGGTACCACATTTGTGCTATCATTCTCTATCTTCTTAGGATTCCTGCAGTTCATCTTTATGTGGTCAGTTATGCCACAATTCCAACAGGTTGCCTACTTACTGAATTTTGATTTTGATCTCTTAATCCTTGAGTTCCTATCATGTCATCTCCCTCTAAAATCAACATTTAGTGACGAACTCGAACCTGAGACCTCGACAGAATATTTTCTGAGAACTTCCTCAGCTAAAATCAAATCACGAATATCATCGTATTTCAGTTTAGATTTACTCACAGAACTGCTAACTGCTATCCTCATGGCTTCCCAACTGTCTGACAATGAAGCCAACAAGATCTGTGCACATATCTCATCATCAAAATCAATTTTCACAGATGACAATTGATTTGTGATAGTATTGAAAATATTCAGGTGTTGTGCAACAGAAACACCTTCCGCCATCTTCAAATTGAATAACTTCTTCATCAAGTGCACCTTGTTATTCGCCGATGGCTTTTCATACATACCTGATAAGGCTGTCATGAGAACTGCAGTCGTCCTTTCCTTGACGACGATGTGTGCAACAGACCTCGATAGAGTCAATCGAATAACCCCAGAACTTGTCGATCCAACAAATTCCATCAGCCTCATCCATCCTTTCAGGTCTTTTTCTCAATAACGGAAGATGAAGTTTCTTCCCATAAAGATAATTCTCTATCTGCATTCTCCAATAACCAAAATTTGTTCCATCAAATTTCTCGATCCCTGAAACTTTCACTTCATCTGCAACCATCATTCTTCCTTAGATCTGATATCAGTTGTTGTGATATATTTAAAATTTAAATTGATCGACGACGAAGCGAATAAAATAGCATGAGAAAATTCACACCAAAAAATAACACAGATTTATGTGGTTCGGCAAGTTGTCTACATCCACGGAGTTGCAGAGGATTTTACTATTTGATAAAATTTACACCAGTCGACCACCTCGACTTACAAGAGGAATCTCTCACTCTTCGTTGCTCTCTCTCTTCTTCTCTCTCTGTTCTTCTCTCTCTACACCGAGATACACCAAAGAAAATTTTACACCGAGATACACCGAAGAAGACAAACTTATAAGAGAAATAAACATAATTTCTCTTCTGCCACAAGCCACCAGGAAGAAACCTAGGGAGAACAATCTTCTTCTTCTTCCTTCTTCTTCCTTCTGCCGCAAGAAACTACTCCTCCTTGCACTTCTCTTCCAATGTCCCGTGGAAACCCGAAGAACTCTTCCTCTATCCTGAGGAAACCTAAAGAAGAAAATCGTGACTTCTTGTGACATCCAAATATGAAGGAGAGCCTCTCCTTTTATCACGAAGAGAAGGAAGCAAAAGGATGATTCGCTTCTCGAAATAGAGAAGGCGGGAGCGGTTTCTTGCGAAGGGATGCTTCTCTTCGCAAAAAAGAAAGGAGGGAGTGGTTTTTTGTGAAGAGATGTGACCCTTCGCGATCAAAAGCGTCGTTTCGCGAAAACAGAAGGAGAGGCGGGAGTGGGAGTTCGCGGGTTGGGTGGACCGGACTCCACGCCAGCACTAACAAGGGCTTGGTGCTTAGACACCAAGTCAGGGTGCTTAAGCTCCCGGGACAGCTTTCTTTCGGGATTTCTTTTTAATTCTGATTTTAAGTAGTTTTAAAAGGGGCTTTGAGTTTCTTTCTTCTGAATTCTTCGACGAGTGAAAGTGAGGAGTGTCAAAGAGGTGAATTTCAGTGTTTCAGCTTGATTCTTGCGTCAGATCGAAGAGGAAAGATTGTGAAGCGAGTCCTGTAAAGTTTTTTTTGTGTGTGGAGAGAAATCTTGTATGAGTTCTTTGTAAAACCTTCTAAATTTCATAGTGAAAAATTTTTTGGTAGTGTGACTCCGTGATTTTTTCCTGCTCTCTGATTATTCTACGTAAAATTCTCATGTGCATTTTTTATTGCCTTGATTGTACTTTCTATTTAATTCTTTGTTCCAATTTTCTTGAATTAGTGCAATCTTGTTATTCCATTGTGTGGTTTAGTTTCTAACTGATTCTAAGCCCAATAAAACTGAGAATTATTCGTTGTAGATTTCCTAACAACTTGTGTGTACAATACACACAAAATTTCAAGTACATTTCAACAATTCTGCTCTCCTAATTGTGCTAAAATATATATCTGCTCTTGCACTAACCAACAATCCAACTTTAATTTTCTTCCTCTCATCTAACGCATGGAAAGTGGTCATCATTTTATCTAAAAACACATCAAATCTAAACCTATACTCATACACAATCTACTAAATTAATCAAAATCAACTCTCTGGGATATCTACCAAAAGCCTGATGATTGGAAAATCACTTTGCAGGAAGCTGTGAACACTACTTTACCATACACCCATGTTTCATTCAGGATTACTGTTCATTCAATACTAATATGTTGCTAATCAAGATTCAAAAAATTTTGATTTATATTATATCAGAAGAAGAAAATTATAGTTCTAAAGTTTTAATTTCCTGTCATTCTCGCATGTCACAACAACATCAACGTATGCATTCCGAAATCCTATTATTATAAATTAAACCAATGTAAATTAATAAACTCGCATCTGCTCTTCCACAAAAGAGCGTGCACATGCAACAAATCCTAATTTGGAAGATGCGAATTATGTTTAAATAATTTATAACAAAAAGTAATTCTATTTATTTATTATGGCGCTATATACCTAATCTAATAAAATATATATGATTCCATCGACCATTGGAAAGCACAACTCCACTGACCGATGTTGAGAAATTATGGCAAAAAAAAATAAGAATAGACACAAATATTGCAGAACACACATAGATTTAACGAGATTCGACAAAGATGTCTACGTCCTCGGGAACAGAGTGACAAATTTCATTATTTCAGAGGAGACCGGTACATACCCATAGGAGGTTACACATCATATATATAGATAAAACCCACATATAAAATTACTAACACGCCCTCACTCCCCCAACCCACTTATCTCCAAGAGACACGCCTCTTCTCTTGAAAAAATATTACCTCAGGATTACTGATGCATCAGTACTCCTGAGGTAATATTTTTTCCAAAGAAACAGATCTCTTATTCTAAATTGTATGAGTCATGCCTAACAGCCGAAGCATCCAGTTAACAGGTTCGCAGAAACTTCAGTGCTTGAATGTGCATTTTAGCATGCGAAAATCATCTTATTTGCACATGCAACCCTTAACAAAAAAAAATTCGAGGCCGTTGATGCAGATTTGAAAATTGAATTCAAAAGCGAAAAAGTCGTGGGGAAGAGGTTGGACAGCAACCATGCATGGGTCCTTTAAACCATGTCGGCGTACGGAGATTTTTACGGAAAAATAGAAAATGTATGAAACGTTTTGCGTTCACATTTGATATTTCAAAGAATGGTAGGTTTGTAAATTTATAATTATTTTTATTATTATTACTGAAGAATCGAGGAGGAAGGAGATGGGAACATACAGCAACAAACACTGTCTCTCGTTTTACAGGTTTCAAGTGAATATATTTTGAGAGGGAGACATCCTTTAAAAGTAAAAATTATTGCGTACGGACATCGCAAGATCTACGGTCAGGATTATTTTCGTTTTAAAAAAAAAATTTAGATGGGGCCCACCGAAATACATCGGGACCGTAGATCATGTGATTTACGATACGGATCGGACACCGCACACAAGCTGCGTGCGGTGTCCGATCCGTATGGAATAATTT
>JXCR01145735.1:115580-155748 GCA_002079205.1 Phalaenopsis hybrid cultivar
TCTTTAGTATACTTTTATCAGTAATTTCTTAAAAAAAATTTCATGTGATGATTTTTAATATGAAGGTGTTATAAATACAAATATAAAATGCAAACATAAATTTTGGCTGCTAGATAGATAAATGTATATAGAAGATGTGGTATGTATGCAAATCTCCATATTTATATTTTTATATCCTTGTAAATATTACACAAATGTGCGTTTTAAAAATTTGCACTGCTCTCAGGCGAATCTTCATTGGATAAGCCTCGTCACACAAAAGACACTACTGTTGATTACTTAATGGCTTGAAAAACCATTATTGAAAGCATGACATGTTCTATTCTAAACGAACTCTTCTGCAAACCTTATACAGCGTCAATACGGCCAATAACCCATTTCGATGTGTGGAGACAAAAGTGGGGAGCCCCCGCACAGGCGCCAACTGGGCGCTCATAAGGCCCACTAGGCGTGGCTCACAATGGAGCCAGCGCTAATAGGAGTTGGTTTTGGGCGCATATGCACCCACATTCAGAGGGGCCAGCCCATTATTGGGCGCCGATACTGAGGGCTTAGTGCTTAGAGGCCATGTCTGGGCGCCTAAGCACCTGGGGCAGTTTTCTTTGAGCAGTTTTAAGGAGCTTTGAGCTTCTTTCTCCTGAAATCTTCGACAAGCATCCCGTTGAAGCTGAAGAGCTTTGAAGAAGTGAATTTCAATAGTTCAGCATGATTCTTGCATCGAATTGAAGATGTAAGATTGTGGAGAGAGTCCTTTAAGTTTTATTTGTGTGTGGAGAGAAAACTTGTACAAGGTCTTTGTAAAACCTTTTGAATTTCATTGTGAAAATTTCTTGTAGAGTGGCTTAGTGATTTTTTCTCGTTCTAGGGTTTTTCTACGTAAAATTTTCGTGTGCATTTCTAGTTTTTTTAATTGTGTTTTCTATTTAATTTGTTGTTCTGATTTTATCAAATTATTGTGATCATATTATTCCGTAGTGTGGTTTAGTTTCTAATTGATCATAAGCCCAGTAAAGTTGGGACTTCCTCGTTGGAAATTTCCTAACAAACTGGTATCAGAGCGGGGTTGAATTTGAGTGAGAACAATGGTCAAAGAGGTAAAGTTCAAAGTTGAGAAGGCTAATGGGATGAACTTCACTTTCTGGAAGATACAAGTAGAAGATTTGTTGTTTCAGAAAAAATTATGCTTGCCACTAAAATGAATTACAAAAAGACTGATTTTATGTCTATGGAGAAATGGGAAGTGTTGGATCAAATGACTAGGTTTGATCAAACTAAAACTTTTCACATCCGTTGCATTCAACATTTTCAATGAAAAAACTATGGTGGATCTCATAGTGACACTGACCAAGATGTATGAAACTTCTATCACTAAAAATATTTTTTGATGAAGAAATTATTTAATATGAAGATGATGGAAGACAGCTCAATGACAATGCATCTCAATAATTTCAACATTGTGACAAGCTAGTTGTGTTTTATGGGGATCAAGTTTGATCATGAGGTTAGAGCACTGGTAGTACTATCTTCATCTTCAGACAACTGGGATGATTTGGTAATAGAGATGAGTAATTCTTCAAGGACTTCGAAGTTGAACTTCTAAGATATCATGGGTCTGATGTTGAATGAAGAAGTTCACAAAAAAGTCATGAATGGTGACTCAAGTTGAATATTTAAGAGAGTGGGTGTTTGCCATGGATGAAGAAATGTAATCTTTAGAGTCAAATCAGACTTTAAATTTGACGATACTACCAAATGACAAAAGAGCACTGAACAACAAGTTGGTAAATAAGCTGAAAGATGAGTCAGATTTTAGCAACTGAAAGATGAGTCAGATTTTAGCAAGTGCTACAAGGCAAAACTTGTTGTTAAGGGTTTCCAACATAAGGAAGGAGTGTGTTATATAGAGATTTTTTCCACATTGGTAAAGATAATGACTGTTAGGATTGCGTTGAGTCTAGTAGCAGAAGAGCATCTACATTTCGAATAGATGGATGTAAGAATAACGTTCTTACATGGAGATCGGGAAGTGGAGCTATACATGGTGCAACCACAAGGTTACAAGGTTCCACGCAAAGCAGATTTGGTATGTAAATTGAAGAAGAGCCTCCATGGCTTGAAGCAGACCTCTAGATAATATTAAGGAGGTTTGACATGTTTATGCTAGAAAATGGGTACTTTAAGTGGCAGAAAGACCATAGTTGCTTGATTAATCACTTTGGTAATTGTTATATCCCACTTCTTTTGTATAATTGCAGAGGCGAATATGGAGAAAATCAGTAACTTGAAGAAACAGTTATCAAGTGAGTTTAAGATAAAGGATTGAGATCTAATCAGGAAGATCCTCGGGATAAGAATCAACGGGGACAGGAGTGCAGGAACACTGAAGTTGTCTGAAGCAGATTATGTTTAAAAGATCCTACAGAGGTTCAACATAAGCGAGGCGAAACCAGTTAGCACTCGTTTAGGTAGTCACTTCAAACTATATAAGGAGCTATCACCAATCTCTAAAGCAGACAAGCACAGAGTGAGAGAGCTCTGTATGCTTCAGTAGTTTGGAAGTTTAATATATGCAATGATTTGTACCATGTCAGATAATGCATATGCAGTGGGAGTGTCCAATAGGTACATGGGAAATCCAAGCAAGCATCATTAGGAGGCAGTAAAGTTGATTCTCAGTTATTTGAGGGGAACAATTAATAGGGTACCTTACAATCGAAGTGCAAGGTTCAGTCTACAAGGATTTGTATTTTTTAGATCTGGTAGGAGATGCGGACAATAAGAAAAGTAAAACGGGGTAGATCTTTATATTGGGAAGCACAACGATGAGTTAGATTTCCAGGATGCAGAAGATTGTTACACTTTCAACTACGGACATCGAATATGTTGTTATTATTGATGCTAGTACGAATATGGTTTATCCACAAAGTTTCATGGCAAAATTGGGCAAGGAGCATGGAATTGGAAAGCTCTAAGGTGATAGTATGAGTGTGATTCATCTTGTTAAGAATGATGATTTTCATGTCATGACAAATCACATGCAACTCAGGTATCATTTCATTTGGTATATTCTAGAAGATTGACAGTTATTTCTGGAAAAGTTAAAAAAAGCTGAGAATCTTGTGGATATGTTGACAAAAGCGGTGATTGTTGAGAAACTGAAGTTGTTCTTTGCTTCAGTTGGGTTTCATAAAGGTTAAAACCGGGGGTAAACCACACCACGGTACTTTACCGCAATACATGATTATGAAGGCGATTCAGATAAAGGTGCAGGTATAGTGAACCGTTGCTCGATGTTGTTGTCTCCAAGTGGGATATCGTTACGATGTGCTAAGACAAATCAAAGGAGCCGACCATAAGCACTGGCTATGGGCGCTCAAGCGCTCACTAGGCACGAGTCACAGTGGAACTGATGCTTAGGCGTTGTCTTTGGGTGCAAATTTGCCCACATCTAGAGGGATTAGTGCCTATGCACCAGTTTATTGGCGCCTATACTGAGGGCTTGGTGCTTAGACACCAAGTCCGGGTGCTTAAGCTCCCGGGACAGTTTTCTTTCAGGAATTCTTTTTAATCCTGATTTTAAGCAGTTTTAAAAGGGGCTTTGAGTTTCTTTTTTCTGAATTCTTCGACGAGTGAAAGTGAAGAGTGTCAAAGAGGTGAATTTTAATATTTCAGCGTGATTCTTGCGTCTGATCGAAGAGGAAAGATTGTGAAGCGAGTCCTGTAAAGTTTTTTGTGTGTGGAGAGAAATCTTGTATGAGTTCTTTGTAAAACCTTCTAAATTTCATAGTGAAAAATTTTCTGGTAGTCTAACTCCATGTTTTTTTCCTGCTCTCTGGTTATTTCACGTAAAATTTTTATGTGCATTTTTTATTGCCTTGATCGTACTTTCTATTTAATTCTTTGTTCCGATTTTCTTGAATTGGTGCAATCTTGTTATTCCGTTGTGTGGTTTAGTTTCTAACTGATCTTAAGCCCAATAAAGCTGAGAATTATTCATTGTAGATTTCCTAACAACTTGTCCGTACAATACACACAAAATTTCAAGTACATTTCAACAATTCTGCTCTCCTGATTGTGCTAAAATATGTATCTGCTCTTGCACTAACCAACAATCCAACTTTAATTTTCTTCCTCTCATCTAACGCATGGAAAGTGGTCATCATTTTATCTAAAAACACATCAAATCTAAACCTATACTCATACACAACCTACTAAATTATTCAAAATCAGCTCTCTGGGATATCTACCAAAAGCCTGATGATTGGAAAATCACTTTGCAGGAAGCTGTTAACACTACTTTACCATACACCCATGTTTCATTCACGATCACTGTTCATTCAATACTAATATGTTGCTAATCAAGATTCAAAAAATTTTGATTTATATTATATCAGAAGAAGAAAATTATAGTTCTAAAGTTTTAATTTCCTGTCATTCTCGCATGTCACAACAACATCAACGTATGCATTCCGAAATCCTATTATTATAAACTAAACCAATGTAAATTAATTGATTTGCATCTGCTCTTCCACAAAAGAACGTGCACATGCAACAAACCCTAATTTGGAAGATGCGAATAATGTTTAATTAATCTATAACAAAAAGTAATTCTATTTATTTATTATGGCGCTATATACCTAATCTAATAAAATATATATGATTCCATCGACCATTGGAAAGCACAATTCTACCGGTGAATCTTGAGAAATTAGGGCGAAAAAAAATAAGAATCGACACAAATATTGCAGAACAGACAGAGATTTAACGAGATTCAGAAAAGATGCCTACGTCCTAAGGAACAGAGCGACGAATTTTATTATCTCAGAGGAGTCCAGTACATACTCATAGGAGTTACACATCATATATATATAGATAAAACCCATAGATAAAATTACTAAGATGCGCTCGCTCTCCCAACCCAAGACACGTCTCTTCACTCAAAGAAACAGATCTCTTATTCTAAATTGTATATGAGTCATAACTAACACCGGAATCATCCCAGTTAACAGGTTCGCAGAAACTTCAGTGCTTGAACGTGCATTTTAGCATGCGAAAATCATCTTATTTGCACATGCAACCCTCAACAAAAAAATTTCGAGGCCGTTGATGCAGATTTGAAAATTGAATTCAAAAGCGAAAAAGTCGTAGGGAAGCGGTTGGACAGCAACCATGCATGAGTCCTTTAAACCATGTCGGCGTACGGAGATNACAACCCTTAACAAAAAAATTTCGAGGCCTTTGATGCAGATTTGAAAATTGAATTCAAAAGAGAAAAAGTCGTAGGGAAGCGGTTGGACAGCAACCATGCATGAGTCCTTTAAACCATGTCGGCGTACGGAGATTTTTACGGAAGAATAGAAAATGTATGAAACGTTTTGCGTTCACATTTCATTGTTCAAAGAATGGTAGGTTTGTAAATTTATAATTATTTATTATTATTATTACTGAAGAATTGAGGAGGAAGGAGATGGGAACATGCAGCAACACTCTCTCTCGTTTTACAGCTTTCAAGTGAATATATTTTGAGAGTGAGAGAGAGGACATCCTTTAAAAGGCCATAATTATATTTAGTTAATTTTTCATATTTCATAAAATTATTTATACATGACATTCATATTTCAATTTTGATTGTAATTTTATTTTATTACTTTAAAAAAAATGATCATGCATCTTGGTTGATGATTGCCATAGTGATGCTATATTGTTGTCACAAAATGTACTTAATGACCAGCTTAGACACATATTTGAGGCTCTCAATTAAATTAAATAAGAGCATGTGTATGGATAATTAACAATCATTACATTGCAATTATCTCAAAATAAATCTAAATGTTCTAAAATTCGCTATTACAAAATTTTGATCGGATGGCCTGAATCTCTTTTTTTCTTCCTTTGAAGCAATGTTTTCACAATAGAAGTCATATCTTAGTTCGGGTTAGAATTGAAGTTAGGAGATTATTTAACTGTTTAATATGACATTTTGTGAAAATGAGCTATAATTTAAGAATATGTATTCGAAAAAGCTCATTGTTTGCATGTTGATCATGTTGAGCTCATTAAGTAGCCTATATTTGAATTGTTCGTTAAGTAAACGAGTTGAACACAAACAATTTTTTTTTCTAGTTAGAACAAGATTTAGGTATATAAATATATATACGAAAAAGCTCATTGTTTGCATGTTGATCATGTTGGGCTCATTAAGTAGCCTATATTTGAATTGTTCGTTAAGTAAACGAGTTGAACACAAATAATTTTTTTTTTCTAGTTAGAACAAGATTTAGGTTAAATAGGATTTAGTAAATCTGACTTTATCAAATTCAAATGCTATAAATTAAGAATAATGCTTGGTTTAATTTAATGTTAAATTTNCTCATTAAGTAACCTGTATTTGAATTGTTCGTTAAGTAAACGAGTTGAACACAAATAATTTCTTTTTCTGATTTGAACAAGATTTAGGTTAAATAGGATTTAGAAAATCTGACTTTATCAAATTCTAATGCTATAAATTCAGAATAATGTTTGATTTAATTTAAGGCTAAATTTATTAAATTTATCTATCGTGTTTGGCATAGATCCACTCCTATAACTTTCATCTTAAGCCAAATTTCTTATATTCACGTGAAAATTAGATTTAATAAATTCGGATTTACGTTACTTTTTTAATATAAGCAAAGAAAAATTGGATTAAACAATCTATGAATTTAATTTCTAAGATATTTTTATTTGGCTGGATTAAGTTAAATATAACGCAAATCAGACTACCAAATACCCTATTAAAGGGGAGAAAATTATACATATAGCGACCGCAGGTCCGAACAGCAGTCTGGATGGGTCGTCGTGCGATACACAACGGTATGGCCGCATCCATACCATTGCCTAGACATCCAATCAGCCGCACGTAATATTTTTTTTTCCTTAAAGGATATGAGGTTGTTTGGTTGGACTTCAATGCTTAAGAAGGCCTAAATTTGACTCAAGCCTGAGCTTACAGGCTCAAATAATCTTCATTCAAGATAATAGAGAAATATTATCATCAATTGAATGTACAATAATCTAATCCAAGCTATATTTTTCTTGAATATTTCGAACATAAAAATTGTTTTTTTTTTCTTGTCTAATTTTTCTAATTATAATTACCTATGATTATGCCAGAAAATGGGTATTTTAAGTGGTAGNTAATGGAACTCTCTTGATTTATGTGTCATTGGTTCTTATAAATATGGCACAATGAAACTCTTTAACATTTCATATTTGTTTTGCATATTGATCCCGACTGTTTATATGCAACAGTATAACAATGCATACAATTATATTTTTCACTTATCTTTCCTACTTTGCAACAATACAAAAAACTTGATCCTGAAAAAAATAAGAATTATACTTTTTAATTTATATATATATATATATATATATATATNATTTTTGGTATTTTTCATATTTTGACAAAATAATAACAACTTCTAAATATAACTTGAGTTTTTGTAAGATAAGAGGCATTGAATATGAAATATTTTTTTTCTTATCATGAATCAGTAAAAAATATAAAAATTTTGTTGTGAAAGTATGCAAATTTGTGTTATGTCAAATATGAGCAATATTATTTTTTACCCTTACTAGAGTTGCTATAAAGAATATTAATTAATTGAAAATTTGAATAGTTCTGAAGACCAGCTAGGCGAGGAAGATATCAGCTCTCACTCTAGAGTTCCCTCGAATCCCTCCACCTGGGGGCTAACATCGCGTATCAAAACTTAAAACAATAAACCAAGTTGAGAGCTTTAACCTGTCACTTAAAGTTTTCTAACTCTACACCCTTCAACGATTATTTTTCTATTTATTTACACTCAATCATATAAATTACATTCTCATCCATACAATCTCATGTGATTCTTTGCAATTGTTGACTGAGACAATATCATCTCGGTTGTTACATGTCCTCGTAGCAAATTTTAAAATCTCGCTAGGCCAAATCAAGGAGTAAATGAAGTACATGGATCTAAATCATCACAACTTCTTCCAACTTTAAAACTCAATACTCTCCACAACTTCCATCCAATAGTTTATTTACTTATGATTTTAGGGAAAAAGATAAAGAAAACTACTCAGAATTCATAGAGAAAACAAAACCACCCTTTTTAGTTTAAAAGCGGAAATCATTGTCAAGCCAACAAGAAGTTTTAATTAAAATCAAATGTAGTAATAAAAAGATAAAATTGTTGGAAAAGCCATGTCCAAATGCTCCCCCATGGCTAAAACTCAAAATTAAACCCATCCAAGCTGTTTCACCTTAATTGGATTTTTTCACCTTGTTGGCATCCTCATAAGCAACAAAGGGCACCTACCAAATGCCCCTGGTGGCCTCTCCTTCCCCCTCTATTTAAACACACCCTCCATTGCCAAATGGAGAGAGCTTAAAATTCCTTAGGGAAACTCTGTCAAATTGCTTCCAGAGCTTCCCTGGGACCTCTTGAGCTTAACACAACCACCCTTAGCTACTTAAAGCTACTGCTCGAGCTCAATTTTGGAGCTCAAGTTCAAAGCTGAAATAGGACACCCCCCAAACCTCCACCAAATTCAAATTAATTGCACCCACACCATCCCCACAGTGAGAGAGGAAGATTCCCCATAGAAGCCCATCACCAGAGCTTCCTAAGGTGGACTTTGATCGAACCTCTAAATTGATCTTGGTCGATTTCATATCTAGGAAATTTACCACAGCTTGAGGCTCCATCCCTAGGCACTTGGGACTCTCACGAAGCTTCTACATCCATCCAATCGAGGCTTCCCCTCTTGGACCAAAGTATTGAACACTAACCCTAAACCGAGCTTCATTTGATTCTCCATGTTCATAAAGTTGATTTAAGGGTTGATTAACCATATAGATATGTTCTGCTAGTCAAGACGAGTCTATAAGAACAAACCACACTTGATTTTGTTAAGAATCGAGTGAGATATTAACGTTTGAAAATGGACCAGGCTTGACTCATCTGGGACGATGACCACGCATCGTCTGATCGAGCGTGTATCGCTTGGACGGTCTTGATCACACTTAATGGAGTCGTGGTTCGAAAAGGAGGAGCTGACACGGACAGCGGCGCCCAATCCGCGGCGACACGGGTCTCTTCGACACGTACGAGGCTGAGTAGGATAAGTAGGAAATTAGGCGTATTTTCTTATTTATTTAAATAGCCATAACTTCAAAAATCCATATTTTTGTGTAGAAAAATCAAAAAAATAAAATAAAAATATCATGTTGTTAAGTGAAGTGAGGAGAACAATGTGGAAATAATTTCATGTTCATTTGATGTATATTTTATTTTTAATTAATTAAACGGTGTTTTCCTTATTTTGATTCTCTATTTGCATATACATTTCACCATGACATGAGATCATGAGGCTTTTGATGTCTCTGTTGTTAGGCATCTCTTCTGATTTTTCTAAGGTCATGGGGCATCTCTAACTAGAGATATCTTATTTTTAAGTTAATGGTCCCTATTTTGGTATAAAAAATTATAATAAAATATTCATCAAAAAAATAAAAAATTTGTTTTGGTAGGTTAATTGTGGTCAGATGACTCTAAGAAAAATATAAACTTGATTTAACTCATTAAAAATAATCATAATTGTCATCAACCGTAAAAATGATGAGNTGTTAAATTTATTAAATTTATTTTTCGTGTTTGACATAGATCCACTCCTATAACTTTCATCTTAAGCTAAATTTCTTATATTCACGTGAAAATTAGATTTAATAAATTTGGATTTAAGTTACTTTTTTAATATAAGCAAATAAAAATTGGATTTAAAAATCTATGAATTTAATTTCTAAGATATTTTTATTTGGCTGGATTAAGTTAAATATAACGCAGATCAGACTACCAAATACTCTATTAAAGGGGAGAAAATTATACGTGTAGCGACCTCACATCTGAACAGCAGTCTGGATGGGACGTCGTGCCATACACAGCGGTGTGGCCACATACAAAAGATTGTCTGGACATCCAATCAGCCGCACGTAATATTTTTTTTCCTTAAAGGATATGAGGTTGTTTGGTTGGACTTCAATGCTTGAGAAGGCCTAAATTTGACTCAAGCCTGAGCTTACAGCTCAAATAATCCTCATTCAGGATAATAGAGAAATATTATCATCAATTGAATGTACAATAATTTAATCCAAGCTATATTTTTCTTGAATATTTTGAACATAATTTTTTTTTTTTTTTTTTTGTTTCTTGTCTAATTTTTCTAATTATAATTCAGGAAAAAGGATTAAGTCAGCGATCGTTCTATTCAGGATAAAGGATTAAGTCTTGTATAAATAATCTTCATTCAGGATCGTTCTTCTATTTTTCTATATACCACAACATGTTCTTACCTACTAATTCNGCTTAAAGGATATGAGGTTGTTTGGTTGAACTTCAATGCTTGAGGCCTTCTATAAATAATCTTCATTCAGGATCGTTCTTCTATTTTTCTATATACCACAACATGTTCTTACCTACTAATTCTGAAACTTCAAAGAGTGTCTTGAATCATCTGATATGCAAAAACTGTTTGTGGAATAAAGGATTAAGTCTGCGAGGCCTTCATTATGTCAAATGGGCTTATTTATGCGAACTTAGAGATGGTGATGGGCTGGGCCTACATGCCACGAAAAATTGGATGAGCTCCCAAAGACCTAGATTGACATGGGAATTCCTTAAATATCCACAGCAGCTTGCGTTTCGCTACAATGTGGAAAGATACAGCTCATTGTTTTCAAGACTGTTGAATAGGTGGTTAATTTTCTCAGTTCCTTACTGAGACATGATGCCTTGGTGGGTAGGATGTACTACAAGGCGGTGAATCGAAGTTGGAAAAAAAAAAAGATAAGAAGCACGACAGGTATACTAGTACTCCAACTACTGCGCTGCCTTCATTCTTGAATCTCTGACCAACACTTTCTTTTACCCAATTCTAGAACAATGGGCACTTTAAGGCTGGTTAAAGATTAATGTGTTTGGTGCGTTACTCCAAAATTGTGAAGCAGCTATTGAGATTGTTGTTCAGCAAGCACAAGGACGGCAATGGGCACTTTCAGGCTAGTTAAAGATTAATGTGTTTGGTGTGTTACTCCAAAATTGTGCAGCTGCTATTGAGATTGTTGTTCAACAAGCACAAGGACGGTTTGTGAAGGTGTGTGGCCGCAAACTGCTGCACTGGAATGCATTGCAGGTCGGGTTGGAGTGTATTGGAGCTATCAAGTTTTGTATCGACACAAGGATGTACAAGCTCAAAGGTGTCATCGTTGAAGGTGATAATTTCAACATCATCAAATTTTGTCAACAAAGTATGATAGACTGCACATGAAGGAATTCACCAAACTTCGGTGATGAATATGCTTTTTTAACTTACTTTAAACAGTTTTTTTTTTGTCATATTCCAAGAGACCTTAATAGATCTGTCCGTTGTTTATGTGCTTGACATGCTATTGAAGACTCATTTTTTCTGGCGACACTAAATGTCTTCCCTCCCTTGTATGTTTACAGTCGGAGGAAATCACCGCTTTTGGTTAAGCCTATTGGCTTTCTTAAAAAAAAAATTAGGCCCTTCTTTATATGTATAACTTTCTTTTTAAATAATACAATATGCAGCTTCTCAAAAAAACAAAAAAAAAAAAAAAGAAATAGAGCACCAAAAGAGAGAAAGAGAAAAAGGAGTAAATAGTAGTACGTTATGTTTGTTGTGTCCATTCTCATAAAATAATCTCCATATTTGTAAGGGTGAGAGCATAATATGGTGATGTTACATTTTTGCCCCTATTTTAATGGGGGTTATACTGGGTATTATATGCATTTTACACGTATGAGAATACGTCCAGCTACTATCTTGCTTGTTCGAATAAGCTCGTATGGCTTCGACCCGACAGGGCTTATCAGTTGGGATCAATTGGCTTTGATATGATTGGAGATGTTGAGATGTTAGATCTTCCCTCTGTCAACTGGGTTAGTTTGATTGTTGACCTTTAATAATATATGGTAGAGTTTTGGGATACCCCTGGATGGTTAGAGATGTCAAGTGGCTAGATCTTCCCTCGGATCAGTCTTGTTTGCTCTTGCTCAAAAAGTTGCATCTGATCGAATAAGTTGACCTCTTGATTTTTCATAGGTTAGCCATGATTTGTCATAGTTTATTCCTTTTGGACTGTTAGTTCTCCTCATGATTAATGCTGACACATTTTCGGTGTACATATAATAATTTCTAAATTATTTTACTTCTTGAAAGCGTGCAACATTGTGATAAGTAAAAGAGAATTTAATGCAAAAACTAGATAATATTTATTCTTAATCAGGGATTTAGTAATGGAACTTCCTTGATTTATGTGCCCTTGGTTCTTATAAATATGACACAATGAAACTCTTTAACATTTCATATTTGTTTTGCATATTGATCCCGACTATTTATATGCAACAGTATAACAATGCATGCAATTATATTTTTCACTTATCTTTCCTACTTTGCAACAACACAAAAAACTTGATCCTGAAGAAAATAAGAATTATACTTTTTAATTTTTCATATATATATTGGGATACTATGCAAGTATACATATCGTTATCAAGTAATATAGGACTTTTTTATTAAGCCCTGAATATCGAACCCATAGGAATTGTTCACAATATACACTATTAAGTAACAAACTTCTATTTCAAAAAGACAATTTCTTAAACTAAAGATATTATCACAGAATTAAAGTTCAATTATTTTTGGTATTTTTGATATTTTGACAAAATAATAACAACTTCTAAAAATAACTTTAGTTTTTGTAAGATAAGAGGCACTGAATATGAAATATTTTTTTTCTTATCATGAATCAGTAACAAGTATAAAAATTCTGTTGTGAAAGTATGCAAATTTGTGTTATGTCAAATAGGACAACATTATTTTTTACCATTACTAGAGTTGCTATAAAGAATATTAGTTAATTTAAAATTTGAATAGTTCTGAAGACCGGCTAGGCGAAGAAGATACTAGCTCTCACTCTAGAGTTCCCTCGAATCCCTCCATCTGGGGGCTAACATCGCGTATCAAAACCTAAAACAATAAACCAAGTTGATAGCTTTAACCTGTCACTTTAAAGTCTTCTAACTCTACACCCTTCAACGATTATTTTTCTATTTATTTAATCTTGGTCGATTTCATATCTAGGCAATTTACAACAGCTTGAGGCTCCATCCCTAAGCTCTTGGGACCCTCACGAAGCTTCCACATGCATCCAATCGAGACTTCCCCTCTTGGACCAAAGTATTGAACACTAACCCTAAACCGAGCTTCATTTGATTCTTCATGTTCAAAAAGTTGATTTAAGGGTTGATTAACCATATAGATATGTTCTCCTAGTCAAAACAAGTCTATAAGAACAAACCACACTTGATTTGGTTAAGAATCGAGTGACATATTAACGTTTGAAAATGAACCAAGCTTGACTCATCGGGGACGATGACCACACACCGTCTGATCGAGTGTGTATCGCTTGGACAGTCTTGATCGCACTTAATGGAGCTGTGGTTCGAAAAGGAGGAGCTGACACGGACAGCGGCGCTCAATCAGCGGCGACACGCGTCTCTTCGACACATACGAGGCTGAGTAGGATAAGTAGGAAATTAGGCGCATTTTCTCATTTATTTAAATAGCCATAACTTCAAAAATTCATATCTTTGTGTAGAAAAATCATAAAAATAAAATAAAAATATCATGTTGTTAAGTGAAGTGAGTAGAACAATGTGGAAATAATTTCATGTTCATTTGATGCATATTTTATTTTTAATTAATTAAATGGTGTTTTCCTTATTTTGATTCTTTATTTGCATATACATTTCACCATGACATGAGATCATGAGGCTTTTGATGTCTCTGTTGTTAGGCATCTCCATTGATTTTTCTAAGGTCAGGGGGCATCTCTAACTAGAGATATCTTATTTTCAAGTTAATGGTCCATATTTTGGTATAAAAAAATTATAATAAAATATTCATAAAAAAATTAAAAACTTGTTTTGGTAGGTTAATTGTGGTCAGAGGACACTAAGAAAAATATAAACTTGATTTAACTCATTAAAAATAATCATAATTGTCATCAACCGTAAAAATGATGAGAAAATTAATTTTGAGTAATTATAAATTTAAATGATATGAAAATTATTCTCTACTGTAATTTAATGTTAGGGGAGCTTACCATAAAATTTCAAGTCAATTGGAGTTAATTTGACCACTCAAATAGATTAATTAAATGAAATCATATTTTTTGTATTAGAATAATTATAATAATTAAAATATAACTCAAAAAATTACAAAATTGGTTTTGGGAGCTCCTTATGACTAGAGGAACCTAAGAAAAATAAAATTTGAATTAAAATAAAATTTGCATTTTTACGCTATTTTTGAGCATTTAAATTAATAAAATTAATTAAAAATCATAAAAATCACAAAATTGTAAAAACACACTGAAATATCCATTTGGCTTCTTGATTACTTTGGACCAATTCAAATAATTTTCCTAATGTTCTAAGTCAAGATATTAATTTTAAAAGCTTAAAAAATGATTTTTNAACACTGAAATATCCATTTGGATTCTTGATTACTTGGGACCAATTCAAATAATTTTCCTAATGTTCTAAGTCAAGATATTAATTTTAAAAGCTTAAAAAATGAATTTTCTTTATTTTTTCACCAAAATAATTCCAATAATTAAAATACAAACCAAAAAAATATAAAATTTGTTTCTTTGGGTTCCCTGGACTCAAAGAGATTTAATAGAAATATAAAACTTATTTTTCGATTTAAATATCATTTTATATTTAATTAATACTCAAAACTAACAAATAATTCTAATAATTAAATTAAACCTCTTAAAATCATGAAAATTGGTCCAAGTGGCCCTCTGACCTAGGTGAACCTCTAATAATTTTCTTAAGGATTATAACCATAGGGATATCTAATTTTATTTCATAACTTGACACATTAGAAAACTTAAACTCGCCACAAC
The DNA here is from genome assembly GCA_002079205.1 of Phalaenopsis hybrid cultivar. Taxonomy (NCBI): domain Eukaryota; kingdom Viridiplantae; phylum Streptophyta; class Magnoliopsida; order Asparagales; family Orchidaceae; genus Phalaenopsis; species Phalaenopsis hybrid cultivar. The sequence continues at coordinate 130,603 of JXCR01145735.1, forward strand.
GAGAACCTTGGAGCTAGCATCGGGCAGCACGGTCATCTTCAACAGCAAAACATGTCTTCATCAGTTAAACCTTTCTTTAGAATTAAATAAAAAATCCATAGGAATTCGAGATTGTTTGCTTATGCAACATTAAATCCTTAATTTATCTTTAGGCCTTTGTATAGCTTTGCTATACAATTGAAGCCCTAACTTGCTTTAGGATTCCGAGGTTGTCATCTGTCACGACCTAAATCCTCACATCTTTTAGGCTATTTGTGCGATCTTTTCACATGAATATAAGCCATAATTAATAAAATTTGCAGGATGAAACATTCACTAAATTCTAATCTAAAAAAAATTGAAGTCAAATCAAAAGATAGTTTGGGAAGTCACTGAGGTTCTCCTCTGAATCTATGACATCCCCTAGTTCTTCCTCTTTTGGATTCCAAAATAAAATGTTCCAAACTTGAGGCATTCCCCTTTCACACCTCTTTGTCTGATCTCAATTAAAAGTCCTATCCTTTTGAATTCCTTGAAGATAATATCCCCCGATTTTTATCGAGAGTTTTCTTAGATGACTTCAGTTATCTAGGTGTAATTAACTATAGATCTTGCCCTTATAAGAAGCATTTCCAAACCCAGCTTAATATAAGACTTATTTAATTCTTCGTATTAAATAGGGGAATTTATCGGTCAACATAAAATGCTTTCGCAGACTTAAACGAATGTCATACAATCTTTAGTTTATTTAATTGAGTCTTCACCAGTAAGTAATGTATCTATCCCTCGGGATAGGTGCACTACTTGCGGTATTATGCTCATTTATTTAAACAACTGGGGATATGAGATCGATTCAGTCTTCTATTTTCAAAAATTAAAAATACTATTTTTTTCTAAATTATATATGTTAAATTAAATTAAAATGGGTGTTATGATATCCATCATAGCAACTGACAACTTAACAACTCCCAACTTTTTGTGCCGACACGACTAAATCAACCACACAAGAAGCTGTTGTTGCTTTGCCATTGTCCGGGATGCAAGAGGTTTTTAGTGCTCTACCGCNATGACTTCGGTTATCTAGGTGTAATTAATTATAGAGCTTGCCCTTATAAGAAGCATTTCCAAACCCAGCTTAATATAAGACTTATTTAATTCTTCATATTAAATAGGGGAATTTATCAGCCAACATAAAATGCTTTCGCAGACTTAAACGGATGTCATACAATCTTTAGTTTATTTAATTGAGCATTCACCAATAAGCAATGTATCTATCCCTCGGGATAGGTGCACTACTTGCGGTATTATGCTCATTTATTTAAACAACTGGGGATATGAGATCGGTTCAGTCTTGTATTTTAAAAAATTTAAAATGCTATTTTTTCTAAATTATATATGTTAAATTAAATTAAAATGAGTGTTATGATATCCATCCTAGCAACCGACAACTTAAAAACTCCCAACTTTTTGTGCCGACACGACTGAATCAACCACACAAGAAGCTGTTGTTGCTTTGCCATTGTCCGGGATGCAAGAGGTTTTTAGTGCTATACCGCTACCTGATAAGGCACCATGTCAATTACTTCATGTAAGTGAGATCGATTCCTTGGTGTGGGAAGTACCTATCTTGCTTGTTAGATTTCAATTTTTTCTAGCTCTCCTTAGATGTTGCTAACTCGCTAGACTTGGTAGAGGACTGACCTCCAAAAAACATTAGTAAGGACCTGACAGGGCACTAGTAGTAGCTGCTCAGACACGAACAGGGAGTGAGGATGGCGTGGTTGACCTCTTAGAAATTCCTTGCTTGGCCCGCGGGGAAACAAATAAGGGACAACAAATGTCCCTGAGTTCATAAGAGATCGAGAACTCTTTTGTTCGTTCTATTGAGATTTATGGAGAAGAGAGATACACAATCTAGTCGCTCATGTGGATATAATGGAGAGGATGGAGGAGGAGATGACCTCTCTTTGCTAGGAACTATCAGAAGACTGAGAGAATTGCCTCATACAACTAGCTCAAGATGTGAAAGATCAGATGAACTAATTTAAGTTTGAGAGATAAGTTTTGCATATGAGGTTACTTCAGATGGGACTTGTCTCAGTTGATGCATCAGATGACACATTGTAAAATATTTCCATCTGGACTAGCTTTCGAGCATAAATCTTAATATCTATTTTCATAATAAAATTTATTTTTTCATCTCAAATCCTGTGTCGATGTAATTTTTTCTATCAACGTGTTTTTAAAATTACTATACAATTTTTTTTACCTGTGTGACGGTTCCGCTTCTTTAGTTACCCTATATGTGTAAGGGTGAGGTTGAATTAACACTACATTTTGCAATCTTTTTATATTCACTCCCTCTGCTTTCTTTTATTTGTGCTCTCTATTGATGGCTCCAAAATACTCTATGAAAGCTTTTGGGTCAATCACCGGGGCCAAATGATCGATGACCACCCAAGGAGAAGTGGATCAATTGCAGAACGCCTGCATTTACGATTCCTCCAGCACACTTTAAGTTGACAGTGAGCATGACCAAGCGACCACTCCATATGGTCCTGATCTCATCTTCTACAAGGACCAATTCAACTTTGACTTTAGGCTACTCAAGATTATCAGGTACTTCAAAAGTTCTTCTGTGTCATTGTGACGATAGGTGTGTTTAGTACCGGTCCAGCAGGGAAGACAACTATGAGAGAAGATTTTTTTCTTGTCCCAGAAATAGGACTTCTGCAAATTGCAACTTTTTCCGTTGGGTTGAAGACACTGATGAGTTCCCTTTAGACTGTGATCAGTCGAGGAGAGATGTTGACATGGAGAGTAGATTGTCCCGAAGATTTCATTATCCGTACTTCAAGACAAACACATTCTAGGCTTGCTGATTACTATGGTTGTTCCATTATTATAGTCATTTGCTTCAAATAACTTTTCATTTTTTATTTATTATAGTATTTTGTATTGTACTATTAGTTTTTTGGTAGTACGACTTCTTTCTGTTATTTAGTTATGATTATCAGGTACTTGAATATATTACAAATATAAGTGCAAAACAGTCTTTCTCATAAAAAAACAACAATAACACAACATATCTCCCTAATATATCGATGTTTTTTCATCAGCAGCTTTTTAACAACTCCTAAAATATCAGTTCTCCAAGAAACAGCTTGACAACAACTTATTGAAAAAGCGTTAGCCGCCCCAATTGCACCCTTACTGGGATAAATGCTTATTGTTGTTGAAATAAAAAAATATATTTGAAATGTGTTTTGAAGCCCAAATAGACTTAAAATTTCAAAATTGTTCCTCTCGGCATATACATAAGATCAATGAGAATGTTAAGATATAATTCAACTCTAAATTATGATAAATTTATTCAAATGCTACAATTAAAATTGGGATTAACTATTTGATATTCTTATGTTTCTATGTGTATGATTAACGTGAATATTAATAGGATGAATTATAATTTATTATATAAATATTAAAATACGAAACATTAGAATTTACTATTAAAATATTAAATAAAAGGCTAAGATTTTATTTTCCCGAATTATAAATAATATATATTTTTCGGGTGATTAAGCCCTAAGATGCACCATGTGCCTCACTTTCCACACATCTACTCCCTCCTCTTCTATATCATCGTATCGTCTTCTTCCCCGGTCGATTTTGTGACAATCGTGCCCTCTTTATAGGTCTCGATCTCTTCAGTCTGCCTTCTCAGTTGGCGTTGATATCTTTTCATCGAATCTCACAACTTTTCTCTTTTATACTTCGGAAACACGATCGCCGCTTGATATGCCCTTTACCACCTGAGATATCTATCGGAATCTTCTATCCTTACGGTGATTGTTCCTGCTGCACATCTATTTTTATTTTAATTTTCCATTCTTGATCAATTATAAAAGTGGAAATTTTTTTTCTTGGATTAGGGCATCGATTAGGGAATTTATTGCGGCATATAGGGATGCCTCGTACAGTTTCTAGGTCACCTTCAAGCAGGCGATGGCGGTCGCCATCGCCGGGCGGCCATCGGTACAGCAGCAGCAGGAGAAGCAGACGGGATCGGAGCAGATCTCCATATTCATATAGGTGGACGAGCCTGTTAATTACAAATGCTCGTTTTTTTTGTTCCTTTTCTTTTATATTTTCTATACTCTTACTTCTCGTCATTAATTGGTCAATATTTGTGTTTGTTTTATCATGTTTACTTCATTTTTGAATATTTGATTCAAGACAACATATTTGAGTGCTGATTTGAAGGCATGTTTTTGGTTACTATCGATGAATTGATTCATTAATAAGATGCATTCACNTTATATTCTTACTTCTCGTCACTTAATTGGTCAATATTTGTGTTTGTTTTACCATGTTTACTTCATTTTTGAATATTTGATTCAAGACACCATAATTTGAGTGCTGATTTGAACGCATGTTTTTGGTTACTATCGATGAATTGATTCATTAATAAGAGGCATTCACGTGAAAGAAGGCTCAATTTAATGCAGTTAAAGTTTGCAAATTTAGCTGTTTTTTCAACTTTACAAGCCATATATACTTGTTGAAGTCTTTCTTTATTATTACCGAGTTTGATTTTACTTCATTTTTACTGTTTTTNCTAAAGTTAGCAAATTTAGCTGTTTTTTCAACTTTACAAGCCTTATATACTTGTTGAAGTCTTTCTTCATTATTACCGAGTTTGATTTTACTTCCTTTTTACTGTTTTTTTATGGTATATTTTACTAAACTAAGCTTAAGGAATCTATGCTTTCAATCTTGGCAATGAAAAAAGCAATTAGAACTCCCAGATATATATATATATATATATNCATATCACATCAAAAATACCACTTTCACTAACTTTTAGAAAGTGAAATACACCTTTCTATGCATAGGTAAGTTTGTATAAATGTAAATATTAAAATTTTGGTGTTAGATATGTAACTGCATAGAGGGCGTGCATGCAAATCTTCCTTTCTTATTTCCTATTCCTTTGAACTTGACATTGGTTTTGGTGTGCTTTGTTTCTTATGTCAATAGACAAATCTTTTAAAACCTACTTGATATTTTCTGTAAAATTTATTTCTTAGTTTTTTTTTATTTTTTTATTTTTATGGTAACCGTGTGGTGAAATTTAGTCGATGTGACTTTGCTACTGCATAATCCTTGCTTCCCTTTTACTTGCAATTTTATGCTATGTGGCCTTTTTTAATCTGAGTTGCATAGGCAGCTGATTTCACTTGGTTTATCATGCACATAAACACACTGATGAATTCACAAAGTTCTTACATAATAATTTTAGAAATTTAAATCTATTATTTTCTTGATTGATTTGGAATTCAGGGTTTTCTTTGATTAGAGATCATGTATGCAAAGATTACTCTTAACAATGCTTGAGGTAACCGTGCATATTATATTATTGACTGTGTTGATAACTATTAAGCCAAGTTTTTCAAGCTTTTTATTTGATATTTTCTTATTACTATTAATTATATAATTGTTTATTATCAGGCGAAGAAGCCCATCTCCTTCATCAAGATGGCGCAAAAGTCGTTCGCCTACTCCTAGGAGGAGAAAAAGCCGTTCACCATCTCTTAGGAGACATAGAAGACAAAGAAGTAGGAGCACCACCCAGTCTCCTATTAAGAAGTCTCAAAGTCCGAGTGCTCGGTCAATAGAGCTCACCAATTCCATTGAGAAACTAAGAAAGGAAGAAGAAGAAAAGAAAAGGTTTCTGATTTTCTCCTTGACCCCCTCTTGAGTCTCTTTTCATTATGTTGTATTACACTTGCATTCAATTATGATTATATTTTTTTGTGATTCCCCTTCAGTATCGGGCAACGAAATAAAATTCTTCTCCTTTTTTTACATGAATCATATTTATTAACAAGGATTTATCATGTTACATGAAATGAAAATGTCAGCCTCCTTGCTGTTATGAAATCCTTCCAGTTTTATGAAGCCCTATAAATTTCAAATTTTGAGCATATGATAATGTTTGGGCGGAGCATGAAGGAATTCATATTTTTGTGTTAATGAGCATATTGGTTTTTCCTTTTTTTCCCTTCCCAACTGTTATGCATATAAGAATTGGATGTGTAGCAATACAGGAATGCATAACTTCTTTTTTAAATTGCATAATGTTTAGAAGTTTTGAGATAATTTCATTGATAATGGGAGACACTGTAAGCCTGCTAACTTAAAGGTTTTGGGAAGAACAATATCTTTTTAAACTTGAGATTTCAAAAAATTCATTTCATGAATAATCGTTTAGCATATGGTTTTTTTTTTCTTAAATTTATGTGCATCATATTTTATTGCCTTTTAATTTTGTTGTTGCAAGGTTGAATATTTTAATTAAATGATACAATGCTACTAAAGCTTCAGCTGAACCAACTGATCTGTTCCCATAGATTTCAAGTATTTATGTATTTTTGTGTTTCTCAGTTTCTTTCTTTTCTTCTTCACATATCTTTCAAAATTTATTATACTTAAGCTTTGTTTGGGAATGCCGTTTGAAAGCAATCATACCACAGTTTTGATTTGTCTGGAAAACATAGATAACATAAAGTTTGTTGATTATTGGTTGTTTGTTTTGTAACTGTTTTTTGATTGTCAATCAATCCGCATAATAAGTGAATGTGGCTCAGGTTCTTTCTTAACAAAAGCTAAGAAATTGACACGGACTTCTTTTTATCNAATTAAATGACACAATGCTACTAAAGTTTCAGCTGAACCAACCAACTTTTTCCCATAGATTTCAAGGATTTATGTATTTTGTGTATCTCAGTTTCTTTCTTTTCTTCTTCACATATCTTTCAAGATTTGTTATATTTAAGCTTTGTTTGGGAATCCCGTTTGAAAGCAATCATACCACAGTTTTGATTTGTGTGGAAAACATAGAGAACATAAAGTTTGTTGATTATTGGTTGTTTGTTTTCTCACTGTTTTTTGATTGTCAATCAATCTGCATAATAAGTGAATGTGGCTCAGGTTCTTTCTTAACAAAAGCTAAGAAATTGACACGGACTTCTTTTTATCTGTCAAGCATGACTTTGTCAAAAATAGATGAATACAACAACAACAAACCTTTATCAATTTTTTTCTCCATTGCATCCTATTTAGTGTCATATTTTCATTTAATTCTAATAAATTAAGATCATTTTTTATACAATATGCCCAAGTCTTTCTAGGTCTACCTATGCCTTTCTGAACATAAATCGAATCTAAAACATCTACTCTCCTATTCGGATCATCAGATAATCAACGTTTAATGTGACCAAACCATCTAAGACCACTCTTTCTAATTTTGTCCGCCTCTGGAGCTACACTAACCCTATCACGGATATATTCATTTCGCATTTTGTGTCTAAATAGATGAATAGGAATATTAAATTGTAATCTGGATGGTTGATTGTTTAAAGTAGAAAGGAAATAACATGAACAAATATGTAAGCTTTCATTACACTTAGTGATTGAAAATGGATTAGAATGCTTTTCTTAACTCTTATGGAGGTGAATGGCACTTAAAGCGATTTGTCCCAAAATTACATCAATTTAAAGCTAGAGGCAATTCAGTGATTTTCAAGTAAGGCGCTAACATCTTAAAAGTGCAAGAAATAGAATCCCAATGATACTGTTTTATGTAGCTTCCATTTTTTGACATTTGCAACAATCACAACATAACATGCTAGAATTATTAAAAAGTTTTTATGTAAATTGTACGATTCTAGAAATATCACTCAATCAATGATGTCTTATAAATTAGAGTTTCTTAACATAAGGGAAGCCTTTCATTTAAAGTAACAAATTAAAACAATTCGTTGCACAAGTTATTACAAGTCAAATGACTGGAGTGGCAGCAATAATTTAAACTATTGTTACTAATATAAATATACTCTATATAAAAAATAAAAATAAAGTCAATTTTGAATGAACGTTTATCCTCTTTTGCAATAAAGGAGCAGAGCAAGAGGGCACTACATAATCACAAGACATAAAAATTGGTCAAAAGAAAATGAGTACAGTGGATTTTTTTTCTAAGTTTTGTGAAGAGTTTGACTGTACTGCTGTCCTTATTCCCTCATCAGTAATTCCTTCAAATCCAATGTTTTCCCTAGCTGTCTTTTCGTTTTTTTTTTTTTCCCATTAAATTTGCAACTAAATATTAAGTTATGATCCAAGAGCAGTTATTTTCGCATCGTGGTATGGTTTTGGTCTACAAGGCCCAAGCCAGTGTTTTGAACGCTTGAAAGAATATATCATTATATGTGGAAGGCCAAGTTGGTTTGAATTTATTGATTTTCTATATATCAGAGGATATCTAGCCTTTTTGTATTTTTCGCTTTCCTTAGTCTGCAGATGCAAAGTAGTTACTAACTTTTTAATATGACGTTAAAGTTAGGAAGATTTACATACATACCACTCAATTTTTATGGATTTACTTATCAAACGCTTAAACTTTCATATGTATATATGTATGTATGTATGTATGTATATATATATATATATATATATATATNATATTTTGACCAAACAATAACAACTTCTAAAGATAACTTGAGTTTTTGTAAGATAAGAAGCACTTAATATGAAATATCTTTTTTCTTATCATGAATCAATAATAAGTATAAAAATTTTGGTGTGGAAGTATGCAAATTTGTGTTGTGTCAAATAGGAGCAATATTATTCTTTACCCTTACTAGAGTTGTTATAAAGAATATTGATTAATTTAAAGTTTGAATAGTTCTAAAGACCGGCTAGGCAGAGAAGATGACAGCTCTCACTCTAGAGTTCGTTCAATTCCCTCCACTTGGGGGCTAACATCGTGTATCAAAACCTAAAACAATAAACCAAGTTGGTGTCTTTAGCCTGTCGCTTTAAAGTTTTCTATCTCTACACCCTTCAACGATTATTTTTCAATTTATTTGCACTCAATCATATGAATTACATTCTCATCCATACAATCTCATGTGATTCTTTCTACCTATTTGCACTCAATCATATGAACTACATTCTCATTCATACAACCTCATGTGATTCTTTCCAATTTGACTGAGACAATATCATTCCGGTTCTTACATGTTCTCATAGCAAATTTTAAAATCTCGCTGGGTCAAATCAAGAAGTAAATGAAGTACATGAAATTAAATCATAACAACTTCTTTCAACTTTAAAAATTAATACTCTCCACAACTTTCATCCTATAGTTTTTTAACTTATCATTTTAGGGAAAAAAATAAAGAAAACTACTCAGAATTTATGGAGAAAACAAAACCAGTCTTTTAGCTTAAAAGTAGAAATCATTGTTAAACCAACAAGAAGACACATTTAAAATCAAATGTAGTAATAAAATGATAAAAATTTATCTAAAATTCTCCACCAAACTCTTGAAATTTATTTGAATCTCTTCTCTTCTTACAACACTCTTAACTCTCAAAAAATAGAAACTAAAACTAAAATAGAGATATATATTGGCATCTTGCAGTCTCTCTCAGAAATCACATCAAAGAAGAATCTAAAAGAAACACTTAAAGAGACTAGAAGCAGTCCTTGAGGAGACTAGAAGCAGCCCCTTGAGAAATCCCAAGCCTCTCTTTTTTATAGTTTTCCAAAAGGTGTCTTGATATCTCTTCAAAATGTGTCCAAATTTGATATATTCTCCAAAATATGCCTCTTTTCACAAGTATTTTAACTGTATTTTCATTTTTAGTGTCATAAACACCCTCTTTAGCCAATAGGTGTCTCAAATGTCCCTTCAAAATTCGTCAAAATGAATTAACACATTAAATAAATGTCACTGACGCTTAAGCGTGGGGCCTCTAGCGCTTAGGCGCGACCTTCTTTGTTTCACCGGCGCTTAAGCACCGGATCTTGCACTTAGGCGCCAAAATACTTTTGCACCATTTTTGCATTTTTGCTCTATATTTGATCCTTTTTCACCTCTTTTGCCATTATTCACCTTTTTAGTTGTATCTGAAGATAAAACACACAAATACATTTCATTAAAGCGCAATATATCAAAAATATGTATAAAAATGTGTATAAAAATACTATATATTTTAGATGTATCACATCTCTTCAAGTATTAATCAGTCAGCTTCCAAGCACGCTCATAGAGAGCATGTTGAATCTGTCAATTGATTCCTCCAACAAGGAATTGCTTCTTACCGCCTTGAGAGACCAAAGGTGTGATATCACCTGAAAGGCGAAAATAAGAAGAAAACTTTTGCTAATAAAAGAAAAGTGTTTGCACTATCATATCAGATGGGTTAGTATGATTCTTTCCTTGTTCACTAGCAAAGGAATGTTGGGAATGATGGAGGTAGATCGGGCGGCATGACCATCGATTTTTTGGTTTAACCTTTTGATATGGTACACGACCTGCCGACTTGTTGACCTCATTTTTGGTTGAGGTCTAGTTTTTTTCATTTTTAGTAGCCTGAGGTCTAGCAATAACATTTTTTTGTTGACTATTTCTAGAGGACTAGAAAGGAAACTCTCACTATTATAAATTTCAAATTCTTCTTTACTCAACTTGACATTCCACATGTTGGTCATGACCTCTAGGACTTAGTATGTGGGGTCAGTATGAGGGAGCTCAAGGGGAGTCCCTCATAGGAAGGTCAGATCTTAGGTCTAACCTTAGGTGATCTGGTTTTGGTGTGGCTAACTTGCATACACGACACTCTCTCACATACCCTAAACCCTAGATCCCTTAGGTTAGTCTCCTACTCCTTTTGGAAAGCTCATGTGGATGACCATGTACCCCTAGTCTTTGGCTAAGAGGGTTAGAAGCAGCATAATGAGTATCCAAAATGAGTCCTCATATGGTCTCTATTGGTTTAGTATGGCTTCATGGCTTGTTGGCCCATTTTGGCCCAAAATCACCAAATTATCAAAATACCCACACAACCCCAATATTTTTTTTCTAAAATTACCCAAAATACCCAAATCTCTCCAAAAATCATCTTAAACCCCTCACCACTACCTAAATTGAGCAAAATTCACCAAAATTACCAAATTTCCAAAATATCCCAAAAATTTGCCAAATTTACCAAAATGCCCTTCATGACCTAAAGACTCAAAAAATTCCCAAAATTTCCAAAATCATCTCAAATATTCCCAATTTCAAATTTTTATCATCAATTTGACCCAATTTGACTAAATTAATCAAATTTGACTAAAAGCCCCAACTTGCCCTTAAAGACCCAAATGTTCCCAAATTAACCCCAATTTTGGCCCAATTTACCCTAATCTTGCTCAATTTCAATTCCAAATCCAAATTCAGCATCCCCAATCATAATCTAAACAAAATTTAAGCTCAATTTGACCCAATTGCAAGCCTAATTTTACTCAAATAAAAAAGCCTCAATTTTGACCATATGCCTAAGTTCCCCAAATAACCCTCCTAATTCAATTCAAAATCACTTGAGATTCTTCCAAAGCCTTCATGATATATTCCTACACCAAACTTAATATTAAATTAACCCAAAATTTTAGCCCAAAATTTATTTTGAATTCAAAAGCCCAAGCCCACCACATTTAATTTCATAAACCCAAATCCAAAGCCCACATGACAATTCTTTCTCTTCATCATCCATTTAATTAAAATCATTCCTAAAGTCCTAAATTCAAAATAAAATAATTCCAAATCAAGCATCAAGCCAAAATTCACCAAAAATACCAAATAAATTCAAAATCCCTTCTCATGAAAATTAGCCAAGCCAAAGGGGAGCCATGAAGCCACTCCTAAGCCATAAGTAAGCCATGAGAGTCATGCCACATCATCAAAAATATTATGGAAAGACGCCAAGCCACTTTCAAGTCTCCTTAAAAAGGTTCTAAACCCTTTTAATGAATCCTCTAAACCTCATACTTAACCAAATCACTTGGACGGGGACTTCTCCACACCAATTTAGCTGACCCATCTAATCCTCTTCAGCCCAAGGCCAACCTTGGTGGATGAACCCAACCCAAACCATGCTTTGACCCAATTTGACCCAAAATGGTCTTTTCCCCATACTATTTCAATCTCATGCCTTTACACATGGCCAACTCAATTGACTTCACCAAGACCAAGCCTTGAGCGCCCTGAGTCAGATGGTGACCCCTCCCTGGTTTGTCGGCCACCTTGGCTGCCAGAAAAGCCATGGCCAAATAATCATCCATGGCTAAAATTCAAAATTAAACACATCCAAGTTTTTTCACCCTAATTGGATTTTTGCACCTTGTTGGAATCCACATAAGCAACCAAGGGCACCTACCAATTGCCCATAGTGGCCTCTCATTCCCCCTCTATTTAAACCCACCCTCCATGGCCAAATGGAGAGAGCTTGAAATTCCTTGGGGAAACTCTATCAAATTGCTTCCAGGGCTTCCTTGAGACCTCTTGAGCTTAACCCAACCACCCTTAGCCACTCAAAGCCACTGCTCGAGCTCAAGTTTAAAGTCGAAACAGGATACCCCCCAAACCTCCATCACTAAATCAGCCTTGGTTGATTTCATATCTAGACAATTCACCATAGCTCGAGGCTCCATCCCTAGGCTCTTGGGACCCTCACGAAGCTTCCACAACCATCCAATCGAGGCTTCCCCTCTTGGACCAAGGTATTGAACACTAACCCTAAACTGAGCTTCATTTGATTCTCCATGTTCATAGAGTTGATTTAAGGGTTGATTAACCGTATGGATATGTGCTCCTAGTCAAGACGAGTTTATAAGAACAAACCACACTTGATTTGGTTAAGAATCGAATGACATATTAATATTTGAAAATGGACGGTTTGCGAGCTTGACTCATCGGGGACGATGACAACGCGTCATCTGATCGAGCGTCTATCACTTGGACGGTCCTGATCGCGCTTAACGGAGCTGTGGCTCGAAAAGGAGGAGTTAACGCGGGCAGTGGCACCCAATCCCGCAGCGACACGCGTCTCTTTGACGCGTACGAGGTTGAGTAGGATAAGTAGGAAATTAGGCACATTTTCTTATTTATTTAAATAGCCATAACTTCAAAAATTCATAACTTTGTGTAGAAAAATCATAAAATTGAAATAAAAATATCATGTTGCTCGGTGAAGAGAGGAGAACAATGTGGAAATAATTTCATGCTCATTTGATGCATATATTATTTTTAATTATTTAAATGGTGTTTTCCTTATTTTGGATTCTCTATTTGCATAGACATTTCACCATGGCATGGGACCATGAGGCTTTTGATGTCTTTGTTGTTAGGCATCTCCTCTGATTTTTCTAAGGTCAGGGGGCATCTCTAACAAGAGATATCTAATTTTCAAGTTAATAGTCTCTATTTTGGTATAAAAAATTATAATAAATACTCATCAGAAAAATACATAACTTACTTTGGTAGGTTAATTGTGGTCAGAGGAATATAAAAAAAATATAAACTTGATTTAACTCATTAAAAATAAACGTAATTGTCATCAGCCCTAAAAATGAGGAAAAAATTAATTTGGAGTAATTATAAATGTAAATAACATGAAAATAATTCTCCATTGTAATTTAATGTTAAGGGGGCTTCCCATAAAAATTTCAAGTCAATTGGAGTTAATTTGACCACTCAAATGGATTAATTAAGTGAAATCATATTATTGACATTAAAATAATTATAATAATTAAAATACAACTCAAAAAATTACAAAATTGGTTTTGAGAGATCCTTATGATCAAAGGAACCTAAGAAAAATAAAATTTGAATTAAAATAAATTCTTTATTTTTAAGCTATTTTTGAGCATTTAAATTAATAAAATTAATTAAAAATCATAAAAATTACAAAATTGTATAAACATACTAAAATAATTCATTTGGCTTCTTGATTACTTAGGACCAATCCAAATAATTTTCCTAATGTTCTAACTCAAGATATTAATTTTAAAAGCTTAAAAAATGAATTTAACGATGTCACTCTACATGAAAATTAAAACTTTTAGGATAGCCACAAAACTGAAACTAAAACCAGAATTAAAATCATTCAAGATAAAATTCACCGCCACAATAATCAACATAAGAAAACTCAAAATTTAATCACAAACATCACAAAACAACAATTGCAACTAAACTAAGACGTCTCTATTGGACGATCGGGAATCCCTCGGAGGAGGTGACCTACTGTTGCTAACGAGATTTCCCACGATCTAAATGAAAGTATGTAACTCATTAAATTGAGTTTAGTAAATTCATTTAGATTAAGCAAATCCCATAGAAAAAAGTGGTACCGAAACGAGGGAACCGTAGGATTCTAACCGGCGTCGCTCTAATCAACTTTAACATGCCCCATAACATTTAAAGAACCATAACCATAGGGACATTTGATTTGACTTCATAACTTGACACATTAGAAAACTTAAACTCCCCACAACGAGGAGCTTGAAGCTAGCATCGTGGGCATCACAGTCATCTTCAACAACAAAACATGTCTTCATCAGCTAAATCATTCTTTAGAATTAATTAATAAATCTGTAGGAATTTGAGGTTGTTTGCTTATGCAACATAAATCCTCAATTTATCTTTAGGTCTTTGTATTGCTCTGCTATATAATTTAAGCTCTAACCTAGTTTAGGATTCTGAGGTTGTCGTCTGTCACGATCTAAATTCTCACATATTTCAGGTTATTTGTGAGATCGTTTCACACAAATATAAGCCATAATTAATAAAATTGGCAGGTTAAAACATTCACTAAATTCTAATCTCAAAAAATTGAAGCCAAACCATATGATAATTTGGGAAGTCGCTGAGGTTCTCCTCTGAATCTATGATATCTCCTAGTTCTTCCTCCTTTGATTTCCAAAATAAAATGTTCCAAACTTGAGTCATTCCCCTTTCACACATCTTTGTCCAATCTCGTTGAAAATTCATATCCTTTTGAATTCTTTGAAGATAATATCCTCTGATTTTTATCGAGAGCTTTCTTTAATGACTTCGGTTATCTATGATGTAATTAACTATAGGGGCTTGCTCTTATAGGAAGCATTTCTGAACCCAACTTAATATGAATCCTATTTAATTCTTTTTATTAAACAGATGATAATATTTAGTTTATTTAATCGAGCATTCACAAGTAAGTAATGTATTTATCCCTCGGGATATGTACACTACTTGCGGTATTAGGCTCGTTTATTTAAGCTACTGGGGATATGAGATCGGTTCGGTCTTGTATTTTTAAAAATTTAAAATATTATTTTTTTCTAAATTATATATATTAAATAAAATTAAAACGGTTGTTAGGATATCCATCCTAGCAGCCAGCCGACAACTTAACAACTCTCAGCTTTTTGTGTCGACACGACTGATAAAACCACACAAGAAGCTGTTGGTGCTTTGCCATTGCCCGGGATGCATGAGGTTGTTAGTGCTCTACCGCTACCCGATAAGGCACTATGTCAATTACTTCATGTAAGTGAGATCGATTCCTTGGTGTGGGAAGTCCCTATCTTGCTTGTTAGATTTCAATTTTTTCTAGCCCTCCTCAGATGTAGCTACCTCGCTAGACTTGGTAGAGGACTGACCTCTAAAATACATTAGTAAGGATCTGACAAGGTATTAGTGGTAGTTGCCCAGACACCAGCAGGGAGTGAGGATGGCGTGGTTGACCTCCTAGGAACTCCTTGCTTGGCCCGCAGGGAAACAAATGAGGGACAACAAATGTCCTCGAGGTCATACGAGATCGAGAACTCATTTGTTCGTTCTATTGGGATTAATGGAGAAGAGAGATACGCAATCTAGTTGCTCGTGTGGATAGAATGGAGAGGATGGAAAAGGAGATGACCTCTTCTTGCTAGGAACTATCAAATGGCCAAGAGAATTGCCTTATGCAACTAGCTCAAGATGTGACAGATCAGATGAAACAAATTAAGTTTGAGAGATAAGTTTTGTATAAAAGGTTACTTCAGACGGGACTTGTCTCAGTTGATGCATCAGATGATCATGTTGTAAAATATTTCCATCTGGACTAGCTTTCGAGCATAACTCTTAATATCTATTTTCATAATAAAATTTATTTTTTCATCTCAAATCTTGTGTTGATGTGATTTTTTCTATCAACGTGTTTTCAAAATTATTATACGATTTTTTTTTTAGCCTGTGTGATGGTTCCGCTTCTTTAGTTACCCTATATGTTTAAGGGTGAGGTTGAATTAACGCTACATTTTGCAATCATTTTGTCTTCACTCCCTCTGTTTTCTTTTATTTGTGCTTTCTATTGATGGCTCCAAAATACTCTATGAAAGCTTTTGGGTCAATCACCGCGGCCAAATGATCGATAACTACCCAAGGAGAAGTGGATCAGTTGCAGAACGCCTACATTTACGATTCCTCCATCAAGCTTTAAGTTGACGGTGAGCATGGCCAAGCGACCACTCCATATGGTCCTGATCTCATCTTCTACAAGGACCAACTCAACATTGACTTTAGGTTGCTCAAGATCATCAGTACTTCAAAAGTTTCTCTGTGTCATTATGATGATAGGTGTGTTTAGTACTGGTCCAGAAGGGAAGACAACTATGAGAGAAGATTTTTTTCTTGTTCCAGAAATAGGACTTCTGCAAATTGCAACTTCTTCCGTTGGGTTGAAGATACTGATGAGTTCCTTCCAGACTATGATCAGTCGAGGAGAGATGTTGACATGGAGAGTAGATTGTCCCGAGACTTCATTATCCGTACTTCAAGACAAACAACATTCTAGGCTTGTTGATTACTGTGGTTGTTCCATTATTATAGTCATTTGATTCAAATAACTTATCATTTTTTATTTATTATAGTATTTTGTACTGTACTGTTAGTTTTTTTGGTAGTACGACCTCTTTCTGTTATTTAGTTATGATTATCAGATACTTGAATATATTACATATATAAGGGCAAAATAGTCATTCTCATCAGAAACAACAGTAACATAACATATCTCCATAATATACTGATGTTTTTTCATCAGCAGCTTTTTAACAGCTTCTAAAATGTCGGTTCTCCAAGAAACAGCTTGACAACAACTTGTTGAAAAAGCGTTAGCCGCCCCAAATGCATCCTTACTGGGATAAATGCTTATTGTTGTTGAAAAAAAATATATTTGAAATGTGTCTTGAAGCTCAAATAGACTTAAAATTTCAAAATTGATCCTTTCGGCACATATATAAGATCAATGAAAGTTTTAAGATATAATTCAACTCTAAATTATGATAAAATTATTCAAATGCTACAATTAAAATTGGGATTAACTATTTGATATTCTTATGATTCTATGTGATGATAAACGTGAATATTAATAGGATGAATTATAATTTATTATATAAATATTAAAATACGAAACATTAGAATTTACTATTAAAATATTAAATAAAAGGCTAAGATTTTATTTTCCCGAATTATAATAATATATATTTTTCGGGTGATTAAGCCCTAAGATGCCATCTGCCTCACTTTCCACACATCTACCCCCTCCTCTTCTGTATCATCGTATCGTCTTCGTCCCCGGTCGATTTTGTGACAATCGTGCCCTCTTTATAGGTCTCGATCTCTTCAGTCTGCCTTCTCAGTTGGNCTACCGCTACCTGATAAGGCACCATGTCAATTACTTCATGCAAGTGAGATCGATTCCTTGGTGTGAGAAGTACCTATCTTGCTTGCTAGATTTCAATTTTTTCTAGCTCTCCTTAGATGGTGCTAACTTGCTAGACTTGGTAGAGGACTGACCTCCAAAAAACATTAGTAAGGATCTGACGGGGCACTAATAGTAGCTGCTCAGACACCAATAGCGAGTGAGGATCTAGAAATTCCTTGCTTGGCCCGCGGGGAAACAAATGAGGGACAACAAATGTCCCTGAGGTCATACGAGATCGAGAACTCTTTTGTTCATTCTATTGAGATTAATGGAGAAGAGAGATACACAATCTAGTCGCTCGTGTGGATATAATGGAGAGGATGGAGGAGGAGATGACCTTTCTTTGCTAGGAACTATCAGAAGACCAAGAGAGTTGCCTCATACAACTAGCTCAAGATGTGAAAGATCAGATGAACTAATTTAAGTTTGAGAGATAAGTTTTGCATATGAGGTTACTTCAGATGGAACTTGTCTCAGTTGATGCATCAGATGACACATTGTAAAATATTTCCATCTGGACTAACTTTCGAGCACAACTCTTAATATCTATTTTCATAATAAAATTTATTTTTTCATCTCAAATCCTGTGTCGATGTAATTTTTTCTATCAACGTGTTTTCAAAATTACTATACAATTGTTTTTACCAGTGTGACGGTTCTGCTTCTTTAGTTACCCTATATTTGTAAGGGTGAGGTTGAATTAACACTACATTTTGCAATCCTTTTTTATTCACTCCCTCTGCTTTCTTTTATTTGTTCTCTCTATTGATGGCTCCAAAATACTCTATGAAAGCTTTTGGGTCAATCACCGGGGCCAAATGATCGATGACTACCCAAGGAGAAGTGGATCAATTGCAGAACACCTGCATTTACGATTCCTCCATCAAGCTTTAAGTTGACAGTGAGCATGACCAAGCGACCACTCCCATATGGTCCCGATCTCATCTTCTACAAGGACCAATTCAACTTTGACTTTAGGCTACTCAAGATCATCAGGTACTTCAAAAGTTCCTCTGTGTCATTGTGATGATAGGTGTGTTTAGTACCGGTCCAGCAAGGATGACAACTATGAGAGAAGATTTTTTTCTTGTCCTAGAAATAGGACTTCTGCAAATTGCAACTTTTTCCGTTGGGTTGAAGACACTGATGAGTTCCCTCTAGACTGTGATCAGTCGAGGAGAGATATTGACATGGAGAGTAGATTGTCCCGAAGATTTCATTATCCGTACTGCAAGACAAACACATTCTAGGCTTGTTGATTACTATGGTTGTTCCATTATTATAGTCATTTGCTTCAATAACTTATCATTTTTTATTTATTATAGTATTTTGTACTGTAGTATTAGTTTTTTTGGTAGTACGACATCTTTCTGTTATTTAGTTTTGATTATTAGGTACTTGAATATATTACAAATGTAAAGACAAAACAGGCTTTCTCATAAAAAACAACAATAACACAACATATCTCCCTAATATACCGATGTTTTTTCATCAACAGTTTTTTAACAGCTCCTAAATGTCGGTTCTCCAAGAAACAACTTGAAAACAAATTATTGAAAAAGCGTTAGTCGCCCCAACTGCACCCTTACTGGGATAAATGCTTATTGTTGTTGAAAAAAAATATATATATATTTGAAATGTGTCTTGAAGCTCAAATAGGCTTAAAATTTCAAACATGATCCTCTGGGAATATATATAAGATCAATGAGAATTTTAAGATATAATTCAACTCTAAATTATGATAAATTTATTCAAATGCTACAATTAAAATTGGGATTAACTATTTGATATTCTTATGATTCTATGTGTATGATAAACGTGAATATTAATAGGATGAATTATAATTTATTATATAAATATTAAAATACGAAACATTAGAATTTAATATTAAAATATTAAATAAAAGGCTAAGATTTTATTTTCCCGAATTACAAATAATATATATTTTTCGGTGATTTAAGCCCTAAGATGTACCATCTGCCTCACTTTGCACACATCTACTCCCTCCTCTTCCATATCATCGTATCCTCTTCTTCCCCTTCTTCCCCTTCTTCCCCGGTCGATTTTGTGACAATCGTGCCCTCTTTATAGGTCTCGATCTCTTCAGTCTGCCTTCTCAGTTGGCGTTGATTTCTTTTCATTGAATCTCACAACTTTTCTCTTTTATACTTCGGAAACACCATCGCCGCTTGATATGCCCTTTACCACCTGAGATATCTATCGGAATCTTCTATCCTTACGGTGATTGTTCCTGCTGCACATCTCTTTTTATTTTAATTTTCCATTCTTGACCAATTATAAAAGTGGAATTTTTTTTCTTGGATTAGGGCATTGATTAGGGAATTAGTTGCGGCATATAGGGATGCCTCGTACAGTTTCTAGGTCACCTTCAAGCAGGCGATGGCGGTCGCCATCGCCGNCTTGAGTCTCTTTTCATTATGGTGTATTACACTTGCATTCAATCATGATTATATTTCTTGTCTCTTATATTTTATTTTCTATTGTGATTCCCCTTCCGTATTGGGCAACGAAATAAATTTTTTCTCCTTTTTTTACATGAATCATATTTATTAACAAGGATTAATCATGTTACATGAAATGAAAATGTCAGCCTCCTTGCTGTTGTGAAATCCTTCCTGTTTTATGAAGCCCTATAATTTTCAAATTTTGAGCATATGATAATGTTTGGGCGGAGCATGAAGGAATTCATATTTTTGTGTTAATGAGCATATTGGTTTTTCCTTTTTTTCCCTTCCCAACTGTTATGCATATAAGAATTGGATGTGTAGCAATACAGGAATGCATAACTTCTTTTTTAAATTGCATAATATTTAGAAGTTGTGAGATAATTTCATTTATAATGGGAGCTAACTTAAAGGTTTTGGGAAGAACAATATATTTTTTTAGCTTGAGATTTCAAAAAATTCATTTCATGAATAATCGTTTAGCATATGGTTTTTTTTTCCTTAAATTTATGTGCATCATATTCTATTGCCTTTTAATTTTGTTGTTGCAAGGTTCAATATTTTAATTAAATGATACAATGCTACTAAAGTTTCAGCTGAACCAACCGACCTGTTCCCATAGATTTCAATTATTTATGTATTTTGTGTATCTCAGTTTCTTTCTTTTCTTCTTCACATATCTTTCAAGATTTATTATACTTAAGCTTTGTTTGGGAATGCCGTTTGAAAGCAATCATACCACAGTTTTGATTTGTGTGGAAAACATAGAGAAGATAAAGTTTGTTGATTATTGGTTGTTTGTTTTCTCACTGTTTTTTTATTGTCAATCAATTCGCATAATAAGTGAATGTGGCTCAGGTTCTTTCTTAACAAAAGCTAAGAAATTGACATGGACTTCTTTTTATCTGTCAAGCATGACTTTGTCAAAGATAGATGAATACAACAACAACAGGCCTTTATCAATTTTTTTTCTCCATTGCATCCTATTTAGTGTCATATTTTCATTTAATTCTAATAATTAAGATCATTTTTTATATAATATACCTAAGTCTTTCTAGGTCTACTTATGCCTTTCTGAACATAAGTCAAATCTAAAACATCTACACTCCTATTCGGATCATCAGATGATCAACGTTTAATGTGACCGAACCATCTAAGACTACTCTCTCTAATTTTGTCCGCCTTTGGAGCTACACTAACCCTATCACGGATATATTAATTTCGCATTTTGTGTCTGAATAGATGAATGGGAATATTAAATTGTAATCTGGATCGTTGATTGATTAAAGTAGAAAGGAAATAACATGAACAAATATGTAAGCTTTCATTACACTTAGTGATTGAAAATGGATTAGAATGCTTTTCTTAACACTTATGGAGGTGAATGGCACTTAAAGTGATTTGTCTCAAAATTACATTAATTTAAAGATAGGGGCAAGTCGGTGATTTTCAAGTAAGGCGCTAACATCTTAAAAGTGCAAGAAATAGAATCCCAATGACACTGTTTTATGTAGCTTCCATTTTTTGACATTTGCAACAATCTCAACATAACATGCTAGAATTATTAAAAAGTTTTTATGTAAATTGTACGATTCTAGAAATATCACTCAATCAATGATGTCTTATAAATTAGAGTTTCTTAACATAAGGAAAACCTTTCATTTAAAGTAACAAATTAAAACAACTCGTTACACAAGTTATTACAAGTCAAATGACTGGAGTGGCAGCAATAATTTAAACTATTGTTACTGATATAATTATACTCTATATAAAAAATAAAAATAAAGTCAATTTTGAATGAACGTTTATCCTCTTTTGCAATAAAGCAGCAGAGCAAGAGGGCACCAGACATTAAAATTGGTCAAAAGAAAATGAGTACAGTGGATTTTTTTTTCCAAGTTTTGTGGAGAGTTTGACTGCACTGCCATCCTTATTCCCTCATCAGTTATTCCTTCAAATCCAATTGTTTTCCCTAGCTGTCTTTTCCTTTTCCTTTTTTTCCCATTAAATTTGCAACNACTTTCTGAACATAAGTAGAATCTAAAACATCTACTCTCCTTTTCGGATCATCAGATCATCAATGTTTAATGTGACCAAACCATCTAAGACTACTCTCTCTAATTTTGTCCGCCTCTGGAGCTACACTAACCCTATCACGGATATATTCATTTCACATTTTGTGTCTGAATAGATGAATGGGAATATTAAATTGTAATCTGGATGGTTGATTTATTAAAGTAGAAAGGAAATAACATGAACAAATATGTAAGCTTTCATTACACTTAGTGATTGAAAATGGATTAGAATGCTTTTCTTAACACTTATGGAGGTGAATGGCACTTAAAGTGATTTGTCTCACAATTACATCAATTTAAAGCTAGAGGCAATTCAGTGATTTTCAAGTAAGGCTCTAACATCTTAAAAGTGCAAGAAATAGAATCCCAATGACACTGTTTTATGTAGCTTCCATTTTTTGACATTTGCAACAATCTCAACATAACATGCTAGAATTATTAAAAAGTTTTTATGTAAATTGTACGATTCTAGAAATATCACTCAATCAATGATGTCTTATAAATTAGAGTTTCTTAACATAAGGGAAGCCTTTCATTTAAAGTAACAAATTAAAACAATACACAAGTTATTACAAGTCAAATGACTGGATTGGCAGCAATAATTTAAATTATTGTTACTGATATAAATATACTCTATATAAAAAATAAAAATTAAGTAAATTTTGAATGAACGTTTATCCTCTTTTGCAATAAAGGAGCAGAGCAAGAGGGCACTACATAATCACAAGACATAAAAATTGGTCAAAAGAAAATGAGTACAGTGGATTTTTTTTTCTAAGTTTTGTGGTGTACTGCTGCCCTTATTCCCTCATCAATTATTCCTTCAAATCCAATTGTTTTCCCTAGCTGTCTTTTCCTTTTCCTTTTTTTCCCATTAAATTTGCAACTAAATATTAAGCTATGATCCAAGAGCAGTTATTTTTGCATCGTGGTATGGTTTTGGTCTACAAGGCCCAAGCCAGTGTTTTGAACGCTTGAAAGAATATATCATTATATGTGGAAGGCCGAGTTGGTTTTAATTTATTGATTTTCTATATATCAGAGGATATCTAGCCTTTTTGTATTTTTCACTTTCCTTAGTCTGCAGATGCAAAGTGGGTACTAATCTTTTTAAAATGACATTAAAATTAGGAAGATTTACGTACATACCACTCAATTTTTATGGATTTACTTATCCAACGCTTAAATTTGTCAACTTACCTATGGATGAATAAGTGTATCACACTTTTTGTAAGTAAAAATAGTGGTAACTTTTATGCTATGTGAGGATTTGGCTGTTAAAAATGTAAAAAATGAAGTTTAGGTATTAGATATGTAAATACATAAGAAATTAGTGGTATATATGTAAATGATTTTTAAGACTAATGCATGTTGACTCGGTGTGCTCGTTGCTGAGATCCGTGCCTTTTTTTTTTTTTTTTTTTGTGTGTGTGTTGCATGATGTTCTTTTTTTGCTGCATGAANCAAAAACGTAAAAAGTGAAGTTTAGGTATCAGATATGTAAATACATAAGAAATTAGTGGTATATATGTAAATGATTCTTAAGACTAATGCATGTTGACTCGGTGTGCTCGTTGCTGAGATCCGTGCCTTTTTTGTGTGTGTGTGTGTGTGTGTGTGTGTGTTGCATGATGTTCTTTTTTTGCTGCATGAACGTGTTATAATACTTCGAGGTCATGGTAACGTTACAGTTGGAATACAATTTTTTATTTATATTGGTAATTGGTACATTCAGACTCTTCTTAGTTATGCTTCAGCCTATTACATGAGCCTGGTTTTGTGATGTTCTTAATAATTTTTAGCAACTTTTGCGATTTCCAGGACCACCTAAAGACTATTCAGTAATCTGTTTCTGACCTAGACAGATTGCCCATCCTTGCTGCTCGTTTGGTTTCTCACTTATACCTAACGAGAGCACACACTATTTGGATATTCAAATCCAGCTGTGATCCTATATGAACCACCTTTGGTCAAACTCGCAATTATGAAGTAAAATTTGCTAGATGCCTGAGCTAGGCGAAGAGATCTCATGATTTTTTTCAAATATTTAGTTTTTTTTTTTTTGGTTATTCGTCCTTGTTTGGTGGCGGCGATGTTATCGCATTTTTAAACCTTTTAGGATATACATAGTTTAAGCTCTCTGTAATTACTTTTGATCAATTAGTGTTGCTTCTTGTAGCTTCATCACTTCAGGACTTGTTCTTGTAGCAATAGTGCACATTTTTGTTTCATTTTGGCTNTTTGAGTCTCTTTTCATTATGTTGTATTACACTTGCATTCAATCATGATTATATTTCTTGTCTCTTATATTTTATTTCCTATTGTGGTTCCCCTTCCGTATCGGGCAATGAAATAAAATTCTTCTCCTTTTTTTACATGAATCATATTTATTAACAAGGATTAATTATGTTACATGAAATGAAAATGTCAGCCTCTTTGCTGTTATGAAATCCTTCCTGTTTTATGAAGCCCTATAATTTTCAAATTTTGAGCATATGATAATGTTTGGGCGGAGCATGAAGGAATTAAAATTTTTGTGTTAATGAGCATATTGGTTTTCCTTTTTTTTTTCCCTTCCCAACTGTTATGCATATAAGAATTGGATGTGTAGCAATACAGCAATGCATAACTTCTTTTTTAAATTGCATAATGTTTAGAAGTTGTGAGATAATTTCATTTATAATGGGAGACACTGTAAGCCTTCTAACTTAAAGGTTTTGGGAAGAACAATATCTGTTTTAACTTGAGATTTCAAAAAATTCATTTCATGAATAATCGTTTAGCATATGGTTTTATTTTTTTTCTTAAATTTATGTGCATCATATTCTATTGCCTTTTAATTTTGTTGTTGCAAGGTTCAATATTTAATTAAATGACACAATGCTACTAAAGTTTCAGCTGAACCAACCAACTTTTTCCCATAGATTTCAAGGATTTATGTATTTTGTGTATCTCAGTTTCTTTCTTTTCTTCTTCACATATCTTTCAAGATTTGTTATATTTAAGCTTTGTTTG